>MJUU01035094.1:19822-55860 GCA_002080025.1 Modiolus philippinarum
GGGGGGCAGACGCCATACCCGGAGTTGTTGCTCTTAGGTAAACTATATACACTGCAAATCATACAAACAACAAAATTTGACGAATAAAACAATGCTGATGTGTTTTGTTGTATATTTTAAACATGCTTAATGTCAAATATCTCTGTCAACTATGTCTGAAAAGCAGCCAAATGCTGACCTTTTCGAGTCCTTGATAATTCGAGACATATAACTCTCTATTATGTTCTATGAGTGTTTGTTTCTATAAAAATAACACTCCACAGTCAAAATGTAACATAAGTAGCAACCATTAATACCTGTGTACACACTATACAAAACTAATATATATATATGGCAATATAAATAATATTGACACCATCTATCTATTTGCCGTTATAAAGGGAGAAAAAAAAATGAGTATCTGGACTATTAACCAAGTAATAAATAATAAATTATAGGTTTAAATATCTGAATTTCTTATAGGATTAAGAAAATTTCATATATACTAGAAACAAGTAAAAATAAACGTTTCAGTGAAGGCCTCCTTCACTAGTGACCTCGAGAGCTCGCCGGCCAGGAAAAACCATCTCGATTAAGGTGGAAACCTGTGTCCAAATCCACTTGGACAGTATTTAAAAAATATAATAATAAAAATAATAATGATTAAATGTACAAAATACATATTTTGTTATTGAACTTAGTTGTTTACCAGTCGGGTGTTTGGCTAGAAGTGAAGACAAAGGAAAGTTTCCCGCCTATATACATGTACATGTATATCACGTGATAAACAAATTATAGTCTTAAAAGTATCGTTAATACAGTAATTACCAACTATACTAAGGAAGCGTTGGAAATTATAATGATCTATATACAATATATACCCGAAGTAATTTAAGCAGAGTCAAAACAAAAATTGCATGAAACACAAGTGTCAAGCAGGCAAATCCTGACCTTGACCAAATTACCCGATACTGTACTTTTGTTTGTGTTGTGATGAAATTTTTCTATATTTAAGCTAATACAAAAACTTGGCCCTATCATTGAATAAAATAATGTACAAATGTAGGCAGGCAAATCCTGGCCCTACACATATAATAGAAACAAAGTAAAATTAAAAATCAATTGACAGGCAGGCACATCCTGGCCCCATCAATGAAATGTGTACCAAAAATGCTGTTGCCATGCAAGCTAAAGATAATTACAGAAACAACGGCAGTAGAATACCGAAGGAACAAGGGAAGCGATGACTAAAAAAATCGAAGTCCAAAGACATGGCAGAAACGGTAACAGATAAAAACAAAGACAAAACAAGGACGTGAGACAGCTACAATGCACGGAAATAAAAAGATAACATTAAGAACTAAGGCACTCATAGTGTGAACTCCCATGAAAACCGGGAGTGACATCAGGTGCTCCGGAAGGGTAAGCATGTCCTGTACATTACTACAGAGTAATGTATTATGTGCAAGGATATCCGTATGTAAACATAAGGAGCATTTGAACTCGAATGACCTAACTGAGGGATCCATAGTACGAAAAACCTTAGCTTGCTGCACGGGTGACAGCTCCTTCAGAATTTCCTGAAAACCAATGTCAGTATTCTGTGCCTGAAGCACCTTAATTGAATTAGTGGGACTTCAAAACAAAATTTCACCTAAATGTAACAAAGCATGAGAAGATAACAAAACATAGATACAAGCAAGAGTTGATGGCAATAATTTTGGATGCATTTATCAGTTCCAGAAACAATTTTTTTTATGATGTCTATAGTAATTGGAAGACGAGTGTCATTTCGCTGTTAAAGGTTGACACAACCTTTTAAAAATTTTTTAACTATAAATGTTGAGGTAGCGTTGTTTTAGTTTAAGAGTTTATATAAAATAACTCACTGCTGAAATGTGTTAATAAATAGTAGCTGGGTCGTATGATTATGAAACAAATGTCCTATAAAATTACACATATCTGTATTAACGGACGGATTAATTTTCAGATATATTTCAAAAAGCAGTAATACAAACACTTTGTTGATTTAGATAAATACACAGTTTGAGAGTTCTTCTGAAATTGAAGGCGAGACAAGCCATCCATGCCATCAGGAATTAGGTTATCCTTTACTTCAATATGGTGAGCTTAAAGCATATTGTTACGGAGGGCAGAAATTACTAGACGGCGAATGCTCCATCTTAGCATGACTTTTATTTATGACCTCACCTATTGCCCAGTTGATTGATAAAAATAGGACTTTTGATTTCTGCCCCATACATGTATCACAAACGCTAATTAATGGGAATAACTCTTTCACTGCTATTTGGTGGTGCGTTAATGAGTCACACCCTTTCAGGGCAAAATCTTGGCTTCCAAAAACAGTAGTGAAGCCAACATTTCTTGGTGCATCCGTTAAAAGTTTTAACCAATCTGAAGACACCCAGTTGCCGGATAAAGAACTGATTTGCCATTAAATGATTAGCCGATGTATATGAATCAATAAATAGCTTCCAGGAGGACAGATGTAATGGAAAGGATTGGTGGTTTTTGTGAGATCACTAAGACGGAGAAAAGTGGGGCCGGGAGAACCACTTAACAGGCCTATAACTGATTGGATTTCTTGCAACTTACTCATAGTTATTTCCTTTTAAATGAATCGTTTAGAGCTTTCCTGATCTTAATTTATCGGGTGGAAGTCTACACTCAAGAGTATAGAGTCCATTTAAATGCTGTAAATTAAATTATAATTTTTATCATAGGTTCTACAGTTTCCTCCTCTTTGCTGATATAAAAACGGTACAAAATTCGGCCAATTTTGGGACTGTTCGTAGTGGAGAACATACTAAGTCAGGGAAGGGAGGCGAATTAAAAAGGGGCTGCAATGTGTAAATTTAAACTTTACGAGTTTATAAAATGGCTCCCGGATTGTCTTTGGCTGACCAAAATGGTTTTTGGATAGAACTAGTTCCCTAGAACCCACTGCACCCAGACAAAAACGGAACTTAAAAACCATCGATTAAATTGTTATATCTTAGAAGATCGTGGCCCTTCAATTCTACAGCGTTTCATCATTTACTGGGGTAGGGGGGAGGGGGTTGTGGAGCCTGGCTTGAAGCGACTGAACTTGTTTGTGGCTCTAGATTGATCGTATGACCTAAAGGCCTAGGCACCCTTGATTTTAAAAATGTCTCTTATCTTAGACGTATACTTATGCATATCGATGTACTGCCCCATTGGGAAATTTTGTTACGTAGACGGTATAGTGTGAAAGGCTTCATAAATCAGAGAAAGATAGAGGGCCTTTAAATTTGATAACTTTGATTTCATTGTCAAAGTATTTGGTACCAGAGTTATTGACCAAGGGTCCAACTGGGTTGTGAAATGGTAGAAGGGTTCCCAGATCAATAAATTCATTTGCTTACGTTTGAACACTTAAGCTTTGAGGTACATGTGCACCCAATGGTAAGCCCCTGACAAATCAAAAATAGAATCATGACACGAATCTATATGACTGTGGAGGGTGTACATAGTTTCAAAATTTAAGTCTTCTAGGTATGCATCTTATTCTGTGATAATGGTTAACGATTTAAACACATGTATACATGGTAGATGTCTGACATAAATCCAAAGTGTTCAGATGAACCGGATGACGATGGCAAGGTACTATTTTGACGGAAAAGACCATGATCATTAGAAGTCAGCACTACTGTAGTTTGGTAAGATATATGTTGTAAGATGTCCGAGATAACGTTTGGAACAGGACCCATGTTGTTGAGAAGACGGTATTGCACAAGTCTGATCGAAATGAAATGTTGAGAAGTTGTACGTTATCAGTACCACATTATTTTTAACACATCTAGGTTGCAAAGTATGTGGTTGTTGATTAGTTGTTGTACTAGTTGAACAAATTGAACTGGTTGACCTATTGTATTGCCGCTTATCAATGTTCTGTCAATAGTTTGATTATTAGTATCTCTAAGACTACACGTAGCTAAAATGTCCTGACTATTACAGGGTGAATGCTGATTTTGACTGTATAATGATTTCTTAAACCAATTTGCTGTAGTATAAAATTGTTTCCAACGTTAAAAATCAGGTCTAAAGATGTACTGTCTGTACCGTGTTCAAATTTTGTTCGCAAATGTTCTCAGAAATATTAGAATGCTGAGCCTGAGGTACATTCCTTATATATTTTACTTGGCCCAACTAAGCCTCATTGGAGAATTAACCGCTTTGGAGTCGCTTGGCAGCACCACACATTTGTCTTCTTTGGTAAGGATCCATTGTTGACAGTCACTGGACTCTTAAGAGATTTAATGTGCTGAAAAATAGTGAACTTATTAACAGAAAACCGATCTAATTAAAGAGTGAGACCAATGTGTAACTATTCATATACATTATAGTACCAAAGTATCTTTAAACAGCATGCATGCACATGCTACACGGTTTTAAATCAAAATCACTTTGCTATTTTGATTCGGTGCTATAGTTCAGTTGCTTTACAATAAAATAAAGAAATGTACATATATTTATAATTCTCCTATCTTTCCATAAGCATGATAAGTATATGTGTCAGCCTTGACCATTTCGTACAGCATTTCGACAATATTAGCGACATTGTGAAGCGTACTAAACAATTCTGAAATGAATTAGCCAGATGAACTGATATACTGCAAAGCATGATGCACGAGCGTGAATATCGTGACTTCTACAAGCAAGAATAAATTCTCTGTTTTCTTTTTTTTTTTTTTTTTTTTTTTTTTTNTTTTTTTTGTTTGTGTAGTTTTGTTTTTGTTTGTTTGTTTTTTAATGCACAACAGGTTAAATGCAAAGTTTGCAACAGCAGTAATACCCGGTTTCTAATGTTTGTATGACATACTACTTTTTTTATAGCTCCATATGTATGACATATTTGTTTTCTTTATATGAATACCTATGCTTCGTACATCGTGTATAACGTACATTTTTTTTCTTTTTTCTTTATACACAATCATACTGGCATGTACCAATGACATACCGACAACATGTATGATGTACATTTTTTTTTCCACAATCATACTGGCATGTACCAATGACATACCGACAACATGTATGATGTACATTTTTTTTTACAATCATACTGGCATGTACTTATGACATACAGACAACATGTATGATGTACATTTTTTTTTCACAAACATACTGGCATGTACCAATGACATGCCGACAACATGTATGATGTATATACAATTCTTTATTTCTTTTTTTAATATATACATACTTGGCATGTACTAGTATGACATACCAACAACATGATATGATGTACATGTAACTGTTTCTTGCTTTGTTTGGTTTTTATATATATAAGCTGTCTAAAAATTCAGTCAACGTGGAAACTTGCCCATCTCCCCGGATTTGCGAATATTTACGCTAATGCAGGGCCTAAAAATTTAAATAAAACGGTCTATGGTAGGAACCCAACGGGGTTAGAATTAGAGACTGCCTACTTGGCATGTATATACCTACAACATGATATGATGTACATATACATGTTTTTGTAATTGTTTTTTGTTTTGTTATGGTCTTTTTATTTATACTCTTGACATGTACTAGTATGACATACCTTCTCTTTATTTTAACATAAGAATACAACATGTGTGATGTACATAGATCTACTGTACATTTTTTTTAAAATTATTATTTTATGACATCATTCTGCAATTATCAATGCAGAAACTTGTTTGATTTGTGATGTTGTTTATTATTTTGTATTATATTTAAATATATATATAATATATATCTATATCTAATGCTAATCCTTCATTAACTGATATTTGAATAGCTGCATGGAAGATCAATCCATGAATTAAAGATAAACTTGTGTATGCTAACATCTGAAAAATAAATTAATCAAATTAAGTATTACATGTGTACCAAGTATTAAATCAGGGTGGAGAAATGCACTTCAAATACTGCAAAAATATATTGGCATACGGTCCCTTTCTTTTCCAGGCGAGTTCCATTCTTGGGCATGGTCACTTCTTTCGTATATTAAACGCAATAAGTGAAAATATGTCACTTCTTTCATGGATTAAACGCACCTTCGAAACGAGACTCCACGCGAAAGAATTAATTATTATATTATTCAGTCTTAAACTTCAAGTCTTCAGAAGTTTCCATACATTTGCAAAGCCTCCGGATATAACTGTAATCCAATACACCACATACTCAAAAGGCCATTGTGTATCAATTGAATGTGTATTACATAATCAGTGTAGGCGCCATGTTTTCATCCAACTGTTGATGAAAAATCAATAATTACTCAATATATAACATATCGTCCTGAAGCCAATGACTGTCTAAATATGTTACATAATTAAATCCCATTACATAAATATCAAACGGTTACAAAAAACATCAGTAGATAACAGGATACACAAATTTTAAACAGGATAAAATGAGCGTGACCTTTCATCTGTTATCTATCTGTTATCTTCCCTGATTTCTCAGGGTTAGAAAAATTGTCTATAGACTCATTAAGTGTTCCTCTCCACGGAAATCTTTAGTAAAATGCGAAAGATTTATTCGTGGTTTGAAGAGAAACCAGGATTTTAAACAGGTTAAAATGAGCGTGACCTTTCATCACAAAGACAGTAAAGCAACTGATGACATCAGTGCAACATGCATCCAGCTGATTGGTCCAATACATATTCCTATTCATAAGAAATTTAATTTACTAAATTTGACTATGCGACAGAATACATAATATATAAGATAGAAAAAGTCCTAAATATTGTCAAAATTAAAAATGTAGAAGTTTTTCCCAATTGCGTAACCTCATCAAGTTGATTACATAAATATTTGTAAAATGAATTAACTCCCTTACTACATGAAAAGTTACATGGTTTCAGAATACATAAATATTTTTATTTCCAATAAAATTTATTAAACATAAATAACTTAACAAAGGTAAGGCTCGAGTTATCTCGCTTTTTAATTTGAGAGAAAAGATTAATAAATGAATGCTGACACACCTCCTATAAACAAATAACTATTAATTGAAGTTTACTCAAATATTCGCCATTTGGCAATGGTTTTACTAGATTTTTAATTTATGCAAAGCAATGTCGAGCACTACAAAATAGATTAAACAAATGTGTACACTTAGCTCAACAGTTATATAATAATTAGTACTGGCATTATTTGTGCATTGTATTTTATGTAATTAAAGAACATTTCCGGTGACAATCAAGGCTAGAAAGTCTATTGCTGTAGGTCTTTTTCTTGGATTAAGGGATCAGGCCTCCTCCTACCCTTTGCAACTGTGCACCTGAACAAAACTTTCAGAATATCGCAGTAAAATAATTACACTTTTCATTGCAAAAATGATTGTGCCATTTAGTCGTATCTTCATTTCAGTGTTACCATTGCATGTTTCGGATTGTTTTGTGTTACATGGGAATTTACCGTTTATCAACATAACTTTCAAATAGAAAAAAGTCTAACTTTTTGAAATGAAATAAAAGTGACAACAGGAAACACCTACAATGGCTGAAAATTATAATTACATGCCACAATCTGCTAGGGAACTACACAGGAAAAACACAAATAAGTCAAAAGACAAACGTAAACAACGATAGAAACTCGGGACAGCCGGACTTAGTAACGGCACCAGCAAAAGCCAGCGGTAGGGTTAAACCGGTTTATGGGTACCCAAACCTCCTTTTTATCTGTCCCGTTTCCCTATAGTATAGTAAACATACGAATAAAACCCAATACAGGTAGACTACTAACTCCATGACCACACTTTTGAAAACATGCATGGTCTTCATCAGTATTTACATTTTTTTTTCAAGATAAAGATCGACGATTGAAATTTGTCATATAAAAGCAGACTGGTGTGTACACATTTATGCATACAAACGTGGGCGAACAGTTAAAGCAAGTAAAGCTTTGGTGTATTGATTGTGATTGTGGACATGTTCAATTTCATGAACGTGCAAGATTTATAACTATGTCAAGCAAATGAAGATTAAGAATTGAATAATTCAATTTTTGCTTCGATTACACCTGCATGTAGGACAAAACGACACACAAGCATCATGATGTCTCGTTTCGTGTTCATATTTCTGTTCATCCGTTTGATACGTCATCTCCTTTGACACATTTTGAACCGTCAGAGCCAGAAATATCTTATACAGCAGATTGCACTGCATTATGTGCATTTTTTTCTGAATTTTCAATATCGTAACTTTATTGTGCTTGTTGCGTATGTTATTTCCTGCACATGTAGGTTGCAAGAAAACACTGTGGAAACATTGAGACCATGTAAATTGTGCAAAGCTTTATGGTTTTATCTAAATATATTTCACATACCAAATAATTGCCCTGGATATGTAACAGTTCTCTTTGAGGTATTGATAAAATAATGCTTGTGGTTGGTGATAAACAACTACAACAATAAAAAAGCAATCTTTCAATTATTATATTATAGACAATATCAAACTACGTGAGGTTTTTTTGAAGAGGTCCCTAATTCCGTTAACCCCAGCATATAAACTGGAAGTACAACTTCAAACTTTTGATGGATGCAGTTGAGGACTATGCGAGGAAGTGGGCAAAGAAAGAGGAAGAAGATGTCGAGACGCTGTCCGACTTGATCAGGTCCATTAAGTCGTTAATTGTGAATCGTATCCGGCGTTTGAAAACATCAATGAAATCCAGAAATCCTAGTATATTTGAAGATCCCCTCGTTAGAAAAACGTTGGACAACCTCTACGAAAATTACGTCATTGTCCCTGCAGACAAAGCTTCTAACAACATACTGTTCGTGTGTAAGAAGCACTATCTTGTCTGTTTGGTTAAGGAGATGGGCATTGATAGTTCATCAGGAAACCCAACTTATTCTCCCACTACAATATCAAGGGAGGAGATTATTGAAAATCACAACAGTTTTAACATCCTTTGGAATCAAAGCGGGTGATGAAAACAATCAGCTCCCCTACATCTACTGGGTCCCTAAACACAAGAACCCATACAAACAGAGGTTCATTGCGGGGTCTTCCAGATGCACCACCAAGCCACTTTCTAAGCTACTTACTACTTTATTGACCGCAGTCAGAGATGGCCTGAAAAGTTACTGTGATAAAGTTTACTCCACGAGCGGCGTCAATCAGATGTGGATTCTAAAAAACTCTGCAGATCTTCTTGAACAGCTATCCTCTAGCAGTCTTACCCATTGCCACAGCATACAAACTTTTGATTTTTCTACTCTTTATACTACCCTGCCACACAATAAATTGAAAACAATAATTTCTGATTTGATACATCAATGTTTCTGCACTAAAAACGGAGAACGAAGATACACTTATTTAGTAGTAGGGAAAGACAAAACATATTTTGTAAAGAACCACACTGAGTCAAACAAGAAGTACACGGAGAATGACGTAATCAAGATGTTGGAATTTTTAATAGATAATATTTTTGTCGAATTTGGAGGTCGCGTTTTTCAACAGACAATCGGGATTCCCATGGGAACTAACTGCGTGCCGCTTTTAGCTGATCTCTTCCTTTTCTCGTACGAGGCCAAGTTTTTACAAGGGCTAACACAGAAAAATCAAAAACATTTAGCCCAGTCCTTTAATTTCAGCTTCTGTTACAGAGACGATGTACTTTCTCTTAATAATCCAAAATTCAAGGAATATTTACACCAGATCTATCCCAATGAGCTTGAAATTTAAGAGACTACTGACACACCTACTTCAGCTTCGTACTTAGTTCTGTTTATATACATTGATGAAGATGAACGTTAGAAATCTAAGCTATATGACAAACGTGATGATTTTAACTTCCCAATTGTGAATTTTCCCTTTCTGAGCAGCAATATACCTACCTCTCCAGCCTATGGAGTGTACATTTCACAGTTGATTCGTTACTGTCGCGCATGTAGATTATACAGTGATTTTTTGAATAGAGCAAAAGCACTGTCCCAAAAGTAGCTTAGTCAGGGATTTGTTCAGCCTTTGTTGCTTTCATCCCTTCAGAAATTTTATGGCAGTCACCATGATATCATTGACAGATATAACGTGTCTGTGTCCCAAATGAAAACGGACATTTTCAGCTAGATTTCACGTCTTCACGGATTTGACATAACCGGTTTTGACTCAACCCTGAATTGACTCATTGATAGTGTGACGGGTGCCGCTAGCGGAGCAGGACATGCTTACCCTTCCGGAGCACCTGATGTCACTCCCGGTTTTCATGGGAGTTCACACTATGAGTGCCTTAGTTTTTAATGTCGTCTTTTTTATTTCCGTGCTTGTAGCTGTCTCACGTCCTTGTTTTGTCTTTGTTTTTCTCTGTTGCCGTTTTTGCCATGTCTTCGGATTTCGATTTTTGTAGTCCTCGCTTCCCTTGTTCCTTCGGTATTCTATTGCCGTTGTTTCAAAAGAAATAATTTAAATTCGACGTAATTGAATCCTGTATATGACCGTCCAAAAATGCCCCTATCAGTTTTGTGCCGTTTGCTGTTAGTATCAGGGTGACATTAGATTGTACGGGTTAAATTCAAAAGGAACAATTTTTAAGCATGCATAAATAGTCAGTTTCCTGCAATCAACATGATAGTACAATAGAGACGTAAATCGGGAAAAGCATGACAGTGAAATCCATTTGTTACTATGAGAAATAAAAAAAATAATCAGTCGACTTTAAGTCCGAATTTCGGTATACTTCTTTAGTGACAGAAGCACATTTTAAAGGCTAGTTAAATGTAACTCGATTTCAGAATTATAATTTGTATGAGTACTTTTTTGATAAAAGGTACAAGAAAATTGACTGTCCAGGAGTAATAGTTTAGATGGGCATAACACTCTAGTGTTCCCTAATCCTCTGCTATATTTCTAAGTAAATTGATAATCAATTGCAGCACAACCAAGCTTAGCACTGCTCAAACATTAACCTGGGTAAACATTGGTTTTTGTCTCAGAGATTTTTTTTCTCACAGACCATATTTAAGAATGCTTCAAGATGGTGGGCATATATTTTTGTAACTAAAACTATAAACGTGTTTTATTTTTAACTTAAAACATTCTTAGGTTTAGCTTAATGTGTCTGCAGGGTATTATTTTTCTATTATAGACTTTTCTGAAATTTTCTGTGTAAAACATAACTGTGTGATTGTTTAGAATATAAAATAAAATTTGGGGGTCACTGCAAAAACTGAAAATGAAAATTTAAGGATTTTACAAAGAAATGACAGGACAAATAATGTTATGAGAGGATAGCTTTAAAACATTATTTTAGATTTTCCTCATAATTTGCATGTGCTTTGAATTGATTAATTATTTATAAAAGATAAAAATTAGGGGTCACCGTTGAAATAAGAGTAATAAATTGCAAAATTTTAATTTCTGTAGTGATACAATGTATTTATGTGAAATTCTTTTATCAAATTATCTCTCTTGCATAATTTCTGTGTTCTGTACATCAAGCAATAGATTAAAGGCATGTGTCTTTTAGTTCACCTTTTTGGTATGGGAATGATGTAAAAGAATAAAAAAGTCAAATACTTTGGAACTTTCTTTTCATTTTAAATAACTATTTTGTTAAATTTCTTTATAAATGTAACCTTAATGAAGAAGTATTAGACAAAACATGGTGGAATAATACCACTGAGACACCTTAAAACATGATTCAGAATCTGTTTGACCTAAAACATGTTTAAGAATAAAAAAACAGGCCTATAATGGAAACAAATTTGAAATGTACTGACTGACTTTAACTGTAAATTTAACAAATGTGGTTAGTAATTCAATTGCTTACAAAATTTATCAATAGGTTGGCGTCTTTACTTACCATCTTTGTGAAATTAACAGTAAAGTGCTCAGATTAAATGAAAACGTTTTTAAATCATTCCAATACAATTTTATACACTCTAAGTAAAATGAATTGACTGAATATTGAAGAGGAAAAATATGAACAAATATAATTAAAACGAATGCAAATTATGCTATGTTTCTTTTGAAACGATTTTTATTTTCAAGGTATGACTTCCAAAAGGCATTTATTTTCCCTCACCTAGTTGAAAAATATATGCTTCGCTTAGTGGTGAAAGGAATATAATCAAAATGCGTTTAAATAATTTACCTACAAGTTCGTACTTTAGTTTAAGTAAGTTGCTTATCCGGAAACCTTTATTGTTCACTTACTCCAAATATTAGGAACCACTTTATTTACTTGTGAACACAAAAAATTGAAGGACATGTTAATTTTACATTGGTCGTTCTACACTATGTTACGTTATTTCAAATAATTACTCAGTATAGAGTTTGAGTTCAAAAATAATAACTACTGAAATGTTGATATACATTTTGTGTGAAATTTTTTAAAGTTCTCGTTTTCTGTGAGCAATATTTAATGGTAGTGTAAACTCTCGCAAAAGTTTGAAAATAAGGCTGTTTTGAGCATATGTAGGTTGCTCTATAGATTTTGACAGTTCTCGAAGCGAGCATACAGAAAGACTTTTGGTCGTTTTTAGAAAGTACAGATATCTAAAGTGCCAAGTTTTCCAACAATTGACTTGATTCGTACGCTGTATTTGTCTATATGTTGGAATCGTCAACTACCTTAAGACACTCCTCTCTACTGCGTTTGTCGGAAAACGGATAAAGTGATTGTAAGAACACTTTGCCAGTTAAATTTTTGGATGTTGACAATCCTTCATATGTGACCAGAAAAGACAAAGATGTAGCTTAGTTCAGCATTTAGTAAAGAATTCCGTTCAAACCGGTGCTAGGGGTGCACTTGAATTTACTTTAAGGTATGAGCAAAGCTCTTCGCTGAAGGTCTCATGGTAACTTCAAGATGAAGAACAACAATTAAAGCGTTGCTCCTTTTCTTAGACTTTGTCTCATACCCATATACGCCATATCTTCTCATTGTATATATTATAATTGTCTGCAATGGGAATTAGTTTCTTCCTTATTCATTAAAAACACAATTCTGGACTTTTGAGACATGTTCAATCCGAAAATTCTTTGTGTATTATTCATAAAAATCAATACATCAATGCCTTGAGGGGGTATCACTAATTAATCAACACTGTTGAGCTAAGGGTGATTTATATTTGCTATGTTACATATTTTAGCACTTCAGTTTAATTGTTTTTCGTCAATTAAAATTTAATTAAAGAATCGTCATTTAGGACAAAATATAAGTACACTTCCATTTCATAATTAGTTTGTTTTTAAGGTTGCATATATATATATATATATATATATATATATATATTTCATTAGGTCCGGAATCAAGTTATCCTTCTTACTGGTATTTTAGGAGATCGTTTCCACCTCCAATTACACGACAGTTCCTATCTCGAAAGTCCCGTATTTCTTCACACTTTCTGATTCCGTTTATAACCCACACATATTTAAAACATTGCAAAGTACAAATCAAGAAATAACATTTTTAGCTCAAAAATCAAGTAAATTTCCGAATCAAACTGGTATCAAATACACTGTATATTAGAAATAATATCCTAAAGGTTAACAAAAAACAATGAATCCAATTTTGGAACAAGTTTGTTTCCTGTGTACTGGAAGAATTGAAGAATTAATCATGGATAAAACTTTCTAAATCACGTCATGTCATTAGACTTAGTGATACATTATTTACTTTTAATAGACTTCGAATAGATTAATGATAAAGACAGAAAAGTTCGTATCGATTTTTTGTGAATTCTTGTTAAAAAAATCCTTTATTTCCATGAAAAATAAAAACCAGAAAGTGTCAACGGTTTGAAAGGATTGCGTTCTTGTACAAATTCTGATTAAAAAGTTGAAAAGTTTTAAAGCAAGGATACAGTATGACTACTGGTGATTATTAGAATGTACTGATATTACAAGATACATTTTTATGTTGGTAAGGGGAAAATAATTCCTCCCCCTTTCCTTTAAAACACAATTATTAAAACACCTGGTTCCATTTTGAAGCACCAATACACGTTAAGCTCCAATATGTTTTGGTTTTTGAAAGCTTTTGGATTATGTACAATACTCTGAAAATTCAAGTTGGCAGATGTTGTGATCCGTGAGTGATCCTTTTTGCAGTCAATGATTGCAATCAGTGATTTTTTTTTTCTTGTGTTCATTGATCAAACAGGTATATGTGATCCATGATCATAAAACAATACAATCCTTGATCGCAAGATTGTCAGCTTTGATCGCAAAATTGTGATCCTTGATCTCAAAGTTGTGATCCTTGATCGCAAAGTTTTGAACATTGATCACGAGAAGTTGTAATCCTTGATCACAACAATATTGTAATTTATTACAATAATAATTGAGAAATAATTCATCTCATTTAGAAATATAGATTACACCACAAGATCCCGTTCATTACCATATTTTATCCCCTAGAGATAGTTAAATTTTAAAATTCTAATTGCGAGGCTTGCCGAGCATTTTAAAAAAAAATTAATTTAACTATCGAGATTGGATAAAATATGGTAATAATCGGGATAGAGTGGTGTAATCTATATTGATCAATGATAAACACCGATATCTTTATTCCGAATAGATTTGGCGGGAAATATCACGGGGCTTTATCAAACATACGTTGAATAAAGAAAATTTATCCAACGGGTCAAAACCGGTTTAAACTTGACATATCATTAGAGAAATAGATTTATTTTATTATCTGTTTACATGTTTACTTCCTATTATTGAAAGATTATGACGGATGTAAAATTAAATAATTCAGTTAATTGCAAAATATTTAAATATACGCAACAAGGCGATAAAAATCTGACAATCTAAAGAAAAACAATAGATAAATGATACATTAAATATAAAGTTTCAGTGACAAAAAACAATTGGTGAAAATTTGGACACAGATGTTTTTTTTTTTTATTATTATTATTTAACTGGTTAACGAGATGACGTACTGCTCGGGTAAAAAATCTTTGACATTGTGTTTACATTAAAGCAATAACAACAGGTATATGTTGTACCTAAATAAAATATATATTTAGTGATATTGTAAACTTCATAACTGTTTTGTAAAATTTAGACATTCTGTCTTATACCAATTTCGATTAAACACCGAGCAGCGGCTTCGCTATATCTAAAATTTATACAAAAATACTCAGTAGAAAAAAAATTAAAAAAATTATCTATTGAACAGTACCAATTGGTTTCATATGTCTCTGACAATAATGAATACAATGAAATAATATCATTTATTAAGCCAATAATATTTCTAATTAATCCATAACTAATTTTTTTTTTAACTGTAAATTTAAAATAGCTTTACGAAGATGAGTAATATACATACAAAGCAACTTTCTATTACTTTTGACAAAGAGAAAACGTGGTGGGGAAATATTATATAATTTGCATTGTTAAATTCTATATTTTATCAACTACACTTGCGAAAAGTCATAGATATTACAAAACTTGCAATTCTTGTGATCCTTGATTGCAATGCTTGTGATCCTTGATCACAAATCCTGTGATCCTTGATCACAAAGCTAGAGATCCTTGATCGTATCTCCTGCAATCATTTATCACAACACCTGCAATCACAACCTTTACGATCATTGATCAGAAGACTTGTGATTGACGATCTTAACTATTTTTGTGATACTTTTGTGATACCTAACTGATACTTTTGCAGTCAAATTGCTAGTACATTAAATTTTCAGGGTACTGTATCAGATGTGAACTATTTTTTACTTTAGAATTTGGGGATATTATGTTAGTTTATATGAGTACCCTGACAGGTTGATTAAGATGCTCTCTACTGAAACCTCTAACTTTCGTATAATAACTAAAACAATTTAGAACATTACGCCTTCAGAAAAATATACAGACGTTAGGTGAGATTCTTCGTGCCGGAGATGTTTGCTAATTGATTAATGGTGAACTCGTTTGTTCTTGAATGAATTTCTCATATGGATACACTATCATACTTTCAAATTATGGCATTTTTATTTTTTGTTTTTTCAAATTGTTATTGTGATCATCTGTTTATTGTGCCCACATCTCCTGATTTGTGTTATTTATTACCATTGGGCCGATGCCTCTGCTAGTGGACTGTTAGTCCCCGAGGGTATTCACCAACCCAGTAGCCAGTAATTCTAAGCTGGCCCGAAAACCGATTTTATTGGGAACTTGCAATATTTTGATTGAACGAGTACTTCTTTGTAACTACTTTTGGATTATGTCTTTTCATATTATTTGATTCCTTTACTGCCGATGAGAGGTTACTCCTTGAAACACGTGTACAGCATAACGAAATGTATTATGTTGTTTGCAACTTGGGTATATTTTTGTTTTAACAATTTAAAAAAAAAAAAACTATCTCCCTCCTCTCTCATAGCTCTGTCCTTAGCTAATAATTTTGGCTTTACTATTTATGTCCTATTGGTAATTTGTTCTCTTTCAGCTTTTACACTGAAATTTATGTGTATGAATTTTCAAATGTTTTGATCTGATCTGCACTGAAGAGACATAAGTTGTCGATATGCGCATATGCAGAACTTAAATTAACAGAAACTTATGTATTTTGTTATTTATTATGTCAAGTTTTCTTACCTTTGACTCGATGAATGCCCTGTAGTTACTTAAGTGTTGTGATTGTATTCTGTTGGTCTTGTAGTCGGACAACGGATGAGAGTGATTGTAAGAAAAATTTGCTAGATTATTTAATGTTTGTTGACAATCCTGCATCCATGGGCAAAGGAACATGGATGTAGCATTACTCGACAACTAACAATGAATTCAGCTCAACCGGTACTAGGGGCCGTCTTGTACTTATTTTGTGGTATGGCAAAGCTCATTGTTGAAGGCCTTATGGTGACTTCAATATGAAGAACAACAATAAAAGTGTTTTTCCATTTGTATTTGTCTCTTGTGCATTTACTCCAAATCCATTCATTACTTTCTATGTTGTGTTCAACATAAAGCCTTGTTTAAAAAACTGAGATGCTTTGTGTTTCAATCCAAAACGCGTTTGCAATTAACAAAAAGTGTTTACTGTTTTTAATGTGAAACAGCATATACATTCAGTGTCTTCAAATAGGAGTTTGTCGGAAAGGCACCGATCTTATAGCTTGTATTCGCAGATATTTCCTATGACTTTTTAAAGTAACTTTCCTCTCTTTAAAGCGTTAGAAGTATTTTTGATATTTTGAGAAAAGAATTAAAACACCATTGTTTCCCTTTAATATCGATTTTGATTTTTAAAAATTACTATCATATAATGTACAACTTTCAGATATTTTCCGGGGAAGGTTTAAGAAGCAATCCCTTCTATGTGTATATTACCGTATAGCGGGTAATTTTCGCGGGGTTTTAATTTTCGCGGATGGACTTGAATCGCAAAAATAAATTCCGCGAATATTTTATGCATCCTTAGGACATATAAAGGATTTTTGATAATGTGCGAAAATTTAAAACGCATAAATTTTTGGCATACATTTTCGACTAATATCGGCGAAATTTTTTACCCGCGAAAATAACTCGCTATACAAATGACAAAATACCGAAGTTACTGTAAATTACTGTTACTGTTTGATTCAGTGAAAGATGAAAAACGTGATAATCAGTACAATACGTATGTTATTTTTTTTACTGCATCATGTTTTTTATTTTATTGAAAGGCAACAAATATCTGAACCAGCTTACTTCAAGTGGGTCTTATTCTATGAGAGTTGAACTAGAGGACTTCAGTGGAGGGAAAGCATATGCAAGTTACGATGCGTTCCAAGTAGGAGACCCGGGATCAAGATTTAGAATTACTCTCAGTGGATATCAAGGAAATGCTGGTAATGGGTTTTTTTGTAACGTATTTACAAATGTAGCACAGTTAAGTGTCCTATAGGAAACAGGAGATACTTACTCTACTGGCGCATCTGATCTCATTCATGGTTTTATATGGGTCCGTGTTCTTCATCCATAAGTTTGTTTCCTTTTTTCTGTTTTCTGTATATCTTTGGTGTATGTCTCCATAATACCGATGTACCGATGTCTCCATATGTCTCCGATAGTCTTTAGACTATTTTTTATAGACTGACGGTTCAGTTCTGACTTGCTTAACCTTTTGATAAAAAAACACATACACACAAGAAAGTTTGAAATTTATTATATATAATCAAGCGTATAAGTTGATTCTTTTAATACAGTATTAATGTCCTTTCAATCAAAATGTCGGCCATATCTGCCATCATTAATGCTTTGTCATATTTTCAGTTGCATATGTTTTAAAATGCATCAACAGATTCTGGACCTGACCATACTGATCATCAGCACTTTTCAATCTTCTGATAAAACAGGCATTGGAAAGAAAATTTATGCTTAGAGCTTATTTTTGCTATTAACGTAGCGAAAATGGCTCTTATCATTACGATGCAATGGTTTTCTTAATTACATGTCTTAACAGAATATGGAGAGCTCTAGATAATAGCGAAGTTAGCACTGCAAAACAATCAATATTTTGTGGCTACAAATGCAGTTTTTAAACATAGATATGGTGTACTTGTTCATGAGATAATATCTCATGTGTACACTTTGTTCAATTACTATTATCTAAATTTATGTAAATTCTAAAACCGAAGGATTAACTCCCTCCATCGTAGTTTTTAAGCGACCGCAAAAAATGTTTGAGGTCGTATATTGGTATGATAATGGCGGCGTCGGCGCCGTCGGTGTCGTCGGCGTCG
The DNA here is from genome assembly GCA_002080025.1 of Modiolus philippinarum. Classification (NCBI taxonomy): domain Eukaryota; kingdom Metazoa; phylum Mollusca; class Bivalvia; order Mytilida; family Modiolidae; genus Modiolus; species Modiolus philippinarum. Next base: position 38,487 of record MJUU01035094.1, read on the forward strand.
TCAGCGGCGTCTGTAGAATCTTTGTTTCTGTGCGATAACGTCAGTTCTGGTCGATCAATCCTTATGAAATTTTAACATAATGTTCCTTGTCATTTAAGGAAGGTTGGGATTGGGCCCCGCCCGTTTTTTAAAAAAAGGCCAAAAAGGGGAACATTAGGTGTTTTCATATACTCAGTATTAGGCTGTAGAATATTTATTATTTATCGGATTTTGATGGGGTTTCTTTCAGTGTGCTCCTGAGAAAATTTCCAATCAGTAGTATGCATCGGATTTTACGTCACGTGTACCGTTAATGAGATAAATGGGTCCCAAAAGGAGGAAATCTCAAAAATATTTTTTTTTGTCCGATTTTGATGCAGTTTTTTTCGTTAGATTCCTTACGAAAAATTAATACGGCGCTCAACTATTATATTTTTGGTGACTTGTTTCCTTTCCCAGCTATGAGGTGCCGAAAGGGGCCAAAATTGCAAATTTGCTGATAACCTAAAATTTTTATTTTTCATCGGATTTCGATGAGATTTTTTTCTTTGAATTCCTCTTGATGTAGGCTTTCAGAGGTATGCAAAACGGATTTGGCGTAGCTCTTACGGTTTCCGAGCTACAAGGGGTCAAAGGGGCAAAATTGCAAATTATCTTTATGTGTGAAATCTTTATTTTTGATCGGATTTCAATGGGATTTTTTTCTTTGAATTCCTCTTGATGTAAGCTTTCAGTAGTATGTCAATTAATTTGGCGTAGCTCTCACTATTTCCGAGCTACAAGGGTCATAGGGCCTAAAAATGCAAATTGTCTAAATATGTGATATCTTTATTTTTCATCGGATTTCAATGCGATTTTTTTTTCTTAGGATTCCTCTCGATGTAAGCTTTTAGTCATATGCCAACGGATGCGGGGTAGCTCTTACCGTTTCCAAGCCACAAGGGGTCAAAGGGCCAAAATTTCAAATTTTCTATTTTTCATCGGATGTCAATGGGATTCCTCTTAATGTAAGCTTTCAGTAGTATAGAAATGGATTTGGCGTAGCTCTTACCGTTTTCGAGCTACAAGGGGTCAAAATGGCTGAAATTGCAATTTTCAAAATATGTCAAATCTTTTTTTTTTAGTTGTTGGATTTTAATGGGTTCCTTTCTTCAGATTCCTCTTATGGTATAGTTAAAGTAGTATGTTGACTGTTGACCAATTTGACATACCTCTTACCATTTCCTATCTATATAAAGAATCATAAAGGCTAATATTTATTTTCCTTAGTTAAAAAAAATGCGTGCAGCTTATCACTGGGTCAAGCTCTTTATTATGTCCATTTAATAACTGTATCAAGCCCTTTACGGTGTCCGCATTCATTTTGAATTACACTTGTTCAAATTTCACTGTTTGACATGCTGCGGTCGTATCATGCTGCGCTCCGCGAAGCCCTTTATTTCCTTTGCTGTATTCGGTATTACTGATTATTCGGATTTCGTTTGGCTTTATGCATTTTAAACATTTTTTGAATATGGATTTCCTTTGTTTGGATTCGAGTGCTGCTGATGAGGAATTCATTTCCGAAATGGCCATACAGCTCATTAAAATTATTGCAGTTGGAGTTAACTTATGTGTAATGGTCTCATGTTCAGTTACTCCATATCCTTTCGTAAAATATATAAACATTTATGTTTTCCTAAATCAATTTTCAACCATGTAAATATCTTTAATTTTGATATTATTACCCTTTTGAAGATGTTGTCCTTCAATAATTTTGGTAAGACTTTTTTCATATGACAAAACAAGAAAAAAATATTCTACACGAGTGTATCAGCAATTGCGATCTGCGGTTAACCTGTTTTGTATTGGTGAATATTCAAAAGCCTATTAAAATAACCGACCACCTAAATCGGTTCCAATCTAATACTCATTCTAACAACTAATTTAAGCAGGTCACTCTCTACTCAAGAGTAAGACTCTAACTTCAAGATGCCTTATTCTTTTCAGGTGAAGTGAAGTCAAGACAAAGGACAATAAATAATCGGGCAAGTTTTTTTCCTTAAAAAGGTGAATCTCCAATATATAAATTATGCCTCGAATTCACCATAAAAAATCCAACACTGTGTAATTTAAATTACTTAAAAATAATAACTACTAATTAAATTAATAGCTTAATCAAAATATCTTATTTTTAGGAAACGCTATCTTCTCGGGTCAAGAGTTCACAACATATGATAGAGATTATGACGCACATGCTCAAAATTGTGCTGTGATGTATAAAGGAGCTTGGTGGTATTGGTACTGCTCGCCTTCAAATCTGAATGGTCTGTATTTAGAAGGGGATTATGGAGCACACACAATGCACTGGAAACATTGGCATAGCAACCAAATTTGTCTGAAGAAATCAATGATGATGATAAGATGAATGGACAAGTCTTAGAAAAACATACATAAATCTATTGCAAAAGAGTGTTGTTTTTTAAATACCTATTTAAGTAGATAAAATTGTTTTTCGTAAAACTGTGTTTTAGTGTTTTGCAGTAGTTATTGTTATATATCTTTATAACTGTATGTAATATTGTTGTTCTAACATTACATCGTATTTCCCCTGTCCAGGCATTGTCTATTGCTTCATCAATGCTCAATCGTGGTATAAATTGATTGGTATTTGACAATTTTATATACAGCGATCCCAATATCGGTACAAATATCGACCGAAAATGTTTTACTCAAATAATGAGTACATGAAAAGTGAATTTACTTAAAGAATAGCAAATATGCACTTCATTTGTAAATAGATGTAGCCTGTTTAATATTATAAATGATAACGAATTTCAATATATAAAAATTATGCAAAAATGGGTCAAATAGAAAAATTGGGGAAATGCTGCTGAAATTCCATAAAGTCATGTACAATTACATAATATGTAAAAATTTTCTTCTTTCTAAAAATGAAATGCCATCTTTGAAACTGTATATAAAATTGCTGTTATTTCAAAATGTCACACGAAAACTGCAAGAGGAGTTACTTCTTAGATACCCTATTTCAAACCAAACTTTTACCCGCGCTTACACTATTACAACTCAGTAAATCAAAATATTACATGCCAAACACATACTTATTTAGTAGTAGGGAAATACAAAACTTGTTTTGCAAAGAGCCACACTGAATCAAACAAAAACAACACTGAGACTGAAGTTATCAAGATGTTGGAATTTTAGATAGACAATATTTTTGTCGAATGTGGGGGCCGCGCTTTTCAACAGGCAATCGAAATTCCCATGGGTATTTTAGCTGATCTCTTTCTTTTCTCGTATGAAGCCAAGTTTTTACAAGGGCTAACACAGGAAAATCAAAAACATTTAGCCCAGCCCTTTAATTTCAGCTTCCGTTACATAGACGATATACTTTCTCTTAATAATAAAAAATTCAAGGAGTTTTTACAACAGATCTATCCCAATGAGCTTGAAATTAAATAGATTACTGATACACCTATTTCAGCTTCGTACTTAGATCTTTTGATATACATTGACGACGATTGACGTTTGAATATAAGCTTTGTAACAAACGTGATGATTTTAACTTCCGAATTGTGAACTTTCCCTTTCTAAGCAGCATTATACCTACCTCTCCAGCCTATGGAGTTTACATTTCACTGTTGATTCGTTACTGTCGAGCATGCAGTATAAACAGTGATTTTCTTAATCGAGCAAAAACACTGTCCCAATAGCTGCTAATTAAGGGATTTGTTCAGCCTTTGTAACTTTCATCCCTTCTGAAATTCTATGGCCGTCATCATGACATCATTGGCAAAAATGACGTGTCTATGTCCCAAATGAAAACGGTCATTTTCGACTAGATTTCACTTCAACTAGATTTTGACATAACCGGCTTTGACTCAGCCTTGGGTTGACTCACTGATAGTGTGACGGGTGCCGCTTAGCGGAGCAGGACATGCTACCCCTTCCGGAGCTCCTGATGTCACTCACGGTTCACACTATGATTGCTTTAATTCTTTATGTCGTCTTTTTTATTTCCGTGCTTTGTGGCCGTCTCGCGTCCTTGTTTTGTCTGTGTTTTTCTCTATTGTCCTTCTGTGCTGTGTCTTTGGTTTTTTTTTTTTTTTTTTTTTTTGTGATCATTACTTCCCTTGTTCCATCGTTATTTTACTGCCGCTGTTCAGCGTCTTAAAGTTGTCTAATGTCATTGTTCGTCTGTGCTCTCGTTTTTGCCATGTATCAATTATTATATAAATTTTGATTATATATCAGGTATACACGCCACAGCTGAACAGACCTTTTCTTATTATTGAAATTTATGAATATATACTGTTTACACTTTATCATTGAATATTAGCTGTAAATAAATATAATTTGTAGTCTGTTTAGATATCTAATAAATATATTCCCAGCTCTGGATTTTTAAATTTCTGTTTGCATGCATCATCACCTTATTATGGTGAATTTGACCGGTAACAACATTCAGTACACGCAATGCAAAAGATGTAACAAAAACATATTACGTCTCAAACAAAAAATTTATGCATAGGCGATTTTCTATACTTCCATGGATGACTTATTATATATTTAGATTCCTTTACAAAACATTTTTTTTTTTCTCTTTAAATCAAATAGTTACCTCCCCCTTTTTTAAATTTTAGTGCTTTCTATGTAATTTATTACTCTAAAATAATTGTGGTGATTTAAAACCAAACTTAATTTTTACGATTATATGTGTTTGTGATTCCAAAATTCTAAACGATCTTCCTATTTGCCATTCACTGCCTGATTTTCCCACATTTTACCTTTTCTTCACCTGTTCGTCCTTTGTATGACAACCATCCATCGGAATGTCACTTTTTCCCAATACCATATACACCATAACCATACCAATTACTATAATGTCTTGTTTATCCACTCTCTACCAATAAGTATCTCTAAAACCATCTTGTCAATTGATTAATTATTATACCCACATACGCCATAACCATTTAAATATTAAAAGAGAAAATATGTTATGTCCATCTCCACATTTGTTAATTTGTTGAAATTATCTTCTTCAGGTCACTGTTAACAAAACAATCAAGGATATTGCTGCTTCGTCTTTTGCCAATGAATTTGTATAAACATACAGCTCCTAATAAAAATAAGGCAATTTCTTATCTGATTCCTTTAAAAGTTTAATCTGAAGAGAACAGTTTATCTGGTCAATTTTTTCAAGGTTTTTGAAACTGTCTCTGACTCTCTGACTTTCGAAATTCTTATATTTTATTGCATTAGAAAATTTTGCACACTAATCCCCACTTTTCTCTCCAAAATATGTTTTTATACATCTTGAATAAACTTTTGACAAAATTTGATATCAAAGGTCGATTGCCTTAATGCAAAGTAAATAAGTTCGGTTTCCCGCCAAAATTTCAGGCACTTAAATCTCGAAACTGGACACACTGACCTAGCAAAATTTTTTTGCTTAAAACAATGTATGATCGATGTTCTAATAAATAAACATACAGATTTCAAAATCTTGATATTATGAACTTGAGGGGTGACCATCCTTAAGAGAATAAGTCATTTAGATAAAAAGTCAAAATTCAACATACATCGTAATTTCACCGACGCAAAGAAATAAAACGGTTCACACAGATAATTGGTTCTTGAAATCTTTAATGTTTTACTGTATATTATTTTCCGACTCAATAGATTGTTTGCTTTATTATCTAATTGGCGCAAATTTTATAACTATATATCAGCAATTTGTTAAAACTGATTTATATGTGACGTTGCCACGCCTGGATAAGATACTGCTTACCCTTCTAGAACACAACAACGGCAGTAGAATACCGAACGAACAAAGTACAATATTACATAAATCAAAGTCCAGAAACAAGACAAAAACAAGAACACCAGAAGACGGAAGACCAAACACATTACATGCACACAAACACTACATATACAACATAAAAAAACTAAAGTACTAATAGTGTGAACTCTCAAACATGGAGTGTAATATACAATGTAAATTCGATATTGTCAACATCGCAATGACAACATTGTTGATTCGTTACTGTGTAGACATCGTCAAAATACTCTTTATACCATGTTTACAACGTTGACATCATAAACATTGACCAATGTTCCAAGGAAATTCAAAGGCCATCATTCTTGGGAAAAAGCACCACCGAGGACAAAAATGAAGTACTAAAGCTGCTATTGTTTGCATCAAATTAATAAGAATGGTATTCAATACTAAGATATCAAATCTCTAGTCCTTTAATAAAAAATACACATTAGGAAAACTCAACAAAAAAGTTAAGGGGCCGTGTCCAATTTAGGAACTTTATTTCTTTTTTTTTATTTGATATTGTTGATGTCAACATTGCAATGTAAACAATGTAAACGATGTTGAAAAAGAAATAGGAGAAATGGAGATGTTGACATAATGTTGAATCGATATTGTCAGCATCGCGATGTTGACAAAGGTATAGAGGGGACAACGATGTGGACACAATGTGGTATCGATATTGTCAACATTGCGATGTCGACAATGTTAACGATGTTTACAAAGATATAGAGAGAGACAACAATGTCGATACAATGTTGAATCGATATTGTCAACATTGCAATGTCGACAATGTAAACGATGTTGACCAAGGAAAAGAGAGAGACAACGATGTTGACTCGATTTTGAAACAATTCTTAAAAGGCTATTGTCCTCATTGCGATGTCGACAATATCGTGTTTCTATAGAGTATCGGACATAGCTCAGGTGGGTAAGCATGGCCTGCTTTGTATACAACACCCTAGACACTGTCAGTAGGTCAATCCAGGGTTAAGTCAAAATCGGTAACGTCAAATACAGGTAGACGTGAATCTAGCTGAAAATTTCCTTTTTCATTTGTGACACCGACATTTCATATCTATCTATGATGTCGTGGTGACGGCAATAGAATTTCTGAAGGGACCAAAGTAACAACAGCAAAACCTGATGATATGCCGGTTTTCAGTAGGAGATCACACTGACAGTGTTTTATTTTTGTTTGTCTTGTATATTACACTTCGATCTGTTAGTTAACTTGTTAGTGACGAATACCTAATACATGTAAATTCACAGAAACTTTTCAAACTTTTACCTATGTACTTTTTGAAGGTTCTAGAAGCAGCGCGTACCATTGACTTTAATTGGTTTTGTTTAAGGGTTAGAAAATAACATTAACCAATCAGTCACCATGCAGATCCTTCAACACTATACATGTATTTCAGCTGGTTGTGTTACAGATGCAATGCGAAGAGTATTTAGACGGGTTCACGCTGCTAGTGCTGATTTGTTTTGTCTTTGTATTGTTTTCTTAATATGCTTTTAAGGGAGTACGAGTCTCAGAAATTTTGTAATTAGAATTAAAATTCTGACCTTTTGTTTTTAAGAGCACTACTAATGGAACAACTTAAGCAAAAAATTTTGAAAATCCATATAGGAATTTTTGAGATATAAGACGTCAAAATTTTGGCGGGAAACAGATCTCTCTAGAGTTTTCCTTCAATTTGCATAAGATGTTTATAGGCCTTTAAATATATGAAATTATAATTGGAAGTTAATTAAATTTTATACACAGTCTATTTTATGTATTTTAAAGTGACTTATGACCAAGAAGATGTGATCCATGTGCAAAACATTTTAGCACTGTTTGAATGGATAAAACCCGAGGATATAGAATGCTTCTGAAATCTCAGACTCGTACTCCCTTAATGTGAATTGCCTTATTTTTTAAGATTTTTATGAAAGGTATGGGCGTTAGATTTCAGAAGCATTCGATATTCTCGGGTTTTCAAAAGTGTTTATATATAATAAAATCATTTGCACATGGATCATATTTTCTTGGCCATAGGTCACTTTAAGATCCATAAGAAAGACAGTGTATAAAAATTAATCAACTATATTTTCATATATTTAAATGCCTATAAACATCTTCTGCAAATTGTAGGAAAACTGTTTATATCTCAAAAATTCCTGCACGGATTTTCAAAATTTTTTGCTCATGTTTTTCCTTGAGTAGTGCTCTTCAAAACAAAAGGTCAGAATTTTAATTCTAATTACAAAATTTCTGACACTCATACTCCCTGAAAGATTTTCCGCTTCCTTACTTTTTTCGGTATTCGTTTGCCGATGTGTATTGTATACTTCATAAAATGAAACATTTTCTGCTTTCTTCCTTCAGCCATATATATTTGGCCGTGCTTTTATATATCCACGGTATAGCTATAGATTTAATTAATTTCGTAGTTCATTCTACGCACAAATTGGGTAAAATATTAAATAAGATCTAAATGGCACCAGGGTGCACAAGCCGAGTTGCAACTTCAAATATTATGTGACCAAGTTAATGTGAAGACCCGAATATTTCAATAATTGTCTATTTATTTTCTTTCCTACCTAATATCCATTGTAAGAATTCAATAAGGTCTATTTTCTGGTTTCATGTCTTGACATTTCAATATATAAATCTGTTTTCGGTCACTGTGAACTTCACTGACCTTGACCTTTGACTTACTTTCTCCAAAATGAATAGGTATCCAACAACATATCCAAGTTTTATTTCAATTAGATGTAAACTTTTTGAGTTATAGTCCGGAAACCAAATTTTCCTGAAATTTTTAGTCTATTTTCGGTCACCGTGACCTTGACCTTTGACCTACTTTCTCCAAATTCAATAGGGTTCCTCCCCTCCTAGTATCCAACAACATATCTAAGTTGCATTTCAATTGTATGTAAACTTTTTGAGTTACCATCCGGAAACCAATGTTTGACGCCCGCCCGCCCGTACGCACGCACGCACGCCCGCAACACCAAACCAATAGCCGAGTTCAACTTCGTTGCAACTCGGCTAAAAATCGCTCCAGCTGAACCTAACTGAAAATTTGCATGTTTGAAGTTCACCCATATTTCAAGAAAATACTGACTGGTCAAGAAAATAGTCAGCTGGATTTTGTCATATTAGCCTTAAGAATAAATTTTATGTGTTATTCTTCAGAAAAATGGAAGTAACGGTAGGATATTGACTCCTTAACACTAACTTCTTGAAAAATATATTGTCTACGGCGTAGTTATGTATTGAATAACTGTTCATTACTGGTATGATACTTGTACTTTTTTCTATGTATAAGGTGAAGAAATGTACCTGCGCAATAATATAGGGTTATTGCATTAATATTGAGGAATATTGTCCCGAGCAGAATTGTAAATTGCACGAGCATGCCAGTGCAATATATATTCTACGAGGGATAATAGTTCCCAATATTCATGCAATAATCCTTATATTCTATAGCAACGATAAAATTTCTTTTAAAAATATGATTTGGGTTGTGTATAACGTCATGAAATTTAATTAATGAAGGGAAGATTACAGGAAACACTTACAATGGCCGAACATTACAATCACATGTCACAATCAACCGGGAAACTGCACAAGAAAAACAACATAACGACAAAAGACAAATATAGACAACGATAGGAACTCGGGATAGCCAGACTTGGTACCGGCACTGACAACAGCCAGTGGTAGGGTTAAGTCCTATTTGCACTAGTGCAATAAGGATATTTATTGCACGCTTCATTTGGTTGCTTTCTAAGGGAAATATAATATTGCTATACAATAAAACATCATATTGCACAGTTTAACATGATTCATCACCATATTGCACACTAACGTTGATTGACGTTTCCTGGTCACACCTCTTTCACACCCACAGTAGATCTAATATGCCCAATGATTATCATCAATGATTTAAACAAAGTCAATCAAATATCATATTACAATTATGACACTTCTATACTTGATCAGTATGGGGTTTAGCGGGGCGTTGAAGATAATATTGAAATCGGGTAAACCCTCGTTCAATTTTATTTTATTGCTCCGTCAAACCCCATATTGATCTCTTGGAAGTGCCATAATTGCATATAATTTATTTAATAAATAAAGATATTGTACATAAGTATCATACATTGGTGCACTTTATACTCAATGCATGAATCCTTTTGATTATTCATTAACACATCTGCTGGTAATAACATACGTTGCACTGTTTGTCACCGTGGGTTTTCACCAACCCAGTGGCTGGTATTTCGGTGCTAGAACGAATTTTGAAAACTTGCAATGTCAAAATTTAACAATAATTGTGTTTAAAACTAAGGAATCATCGCTCTGTTCATAGCTGCTTTGTCTTTTCTATTATTCTATAATTTTCTATTCGGTATTTGGTATTTATTACCACTGACCGATGCCAATGCTGGTGAACAGTTAGTCCCCAAAGGTATTCACCAAGTCAGTAGCCAGTACTTCGGTGCTGGCCCGAAAACCGATTCTATTTGAAAATTTGCAATATCTAAAGTTAGGAAATTTTGTTTAGGAGTATTTCCCTTCTGTATAACTCTGTCCTCAGATGATTTTGGCTTTCCTTTTTACATCCCATAGGTAATAAGTTCTCTATTAGCTTTTACACATATTTTGGTTCATGGATTTCCAAATGTTTCGATTTAATCTGCACCGAAGAGACATAAGTTGTCGAAATAAGCATATTCAGAAACTAAATTCAAAGTAACTTCGGTATCTATTTAGACCTTATTGGTAATTTGTTCTTGCTATGTATTAACTCTACATCTGATAAGTCAGGCAACTGTAATGAAGTAATATGTGATGAATCAGAATAGTCACCCTAGCACCTCTTACAACTGGTCAAGTTTTAAGTTCACTTTCTGTGTTCTGCATTTCATATAAACAAATTATCCTACATGTAGTTTTTACTTTTCTCCTTTTACTCAATCTTTTACATTTTATATTAAGCAATTATTTTCGAACTTTGCACACAGTTGGACAACAATCTGAAGTCATTCAAAATACATTTCAAATTTTCAAAATGACCGCCATTTTACATTTGAAAAAAATTAAAAATAAAAAATTGAGAATTCAATATCTCAATAACAGCAATGCAAAATTTGTTCATGTTTTGCAATGCGGTTTTGTTTCCATTTGAAGAGACGTAAGTTTTTTTTAAGGACAACAAGATGCAAAGTAAACAAAAGTAATGAATGTAAAGAGTAAGAGACATGGAAGACATTCGCAGACATTTTACTAGTACTTGACATAACTCTCTTGTTACACATTTTACACCAATGTATCCAGTATATTCATTTTGTTAATGAACTTAGGAAAACCAAATTAACAACAAATGTGGTACATTAAATAAGTATATTCTTATATATGAAAAGTAGTAAACATCTATCATAAGTGTGTATCATACTTTGAAAATATTGTCAGTCCGTCTTTATCTCTGTCTGCAATATATAGATGAAATGCTCAAACCAAAGCTACTTTTGAATGTCTTCCATAGAAATACAAAAAAATTGGCATATTTTGGAATTGTTTTCACAATCAGAAATAAAGGGCGCATTTAAGACTCAATAATTAACGAACTTATTAGTATATATGAGTTAAACTCCCCATGTAATTGTTTTTGAGGTTCTAGGCCTCAAAGTAAAAGATTTAAGTAAAGGCTGCTATTTTAGCTAGCCTTCTTAAAATCTAAGTGGCCTATTGTAAAGTATTGTAAAGTTTGATGGCAATGCTAATAAACCAACACAAATTCAGTTTTTGTCTAAAAATTCAGTGGTCAGTCTTAAGATTCAGTCGGGTTTAGCCAACATTTAGCAGACTAAATTGAAGATAGGATCTCGAATATGCTATAAGTTTTCTCCAAGGAGAAGTAGTCAAAATTAATCGATTTGTCATTTCGACAAAGGGTACAATTTGTCCCTGCAGCTGCACTCCAAAACTCAGCAGCAATTCCTGTTGAGTTGCTACCGGACACCGAACTGGACGGGAGGTTTGTTGCGCCACAATGGTTTAATCTTTTTTTTTTTTAATGCCTGTACCAAGTCAGGACCATTTGCGGTTTGCTATAATTCCGATTGATGTCATTTTTGCTCTTTGTGGTTTTGCTCTTGAAAGTTCTGTTCGTCAATTTTGATATCACCCTCACTGTTTATATTGTTCTAACGAGCTACTTCCTAACTCATCTGATCGTATGTTAGATACAGTGGGCAGTGAGAAGCCTTTAAATAAATTTATCCGTATAGGACTCAGATATATAACAAAATCATAGCTGATAAAAAGAATGTAGACTACACCACTCCTTTTTGGTATCACAACCAAAGTCACTCAGAAATCTGGCTGCCTAACGTGTAATTTGTAACCTACAGCTTTGTCTCTCCCCTTAATACCAGATATAAGAGAAAAAGGCCAACATCAGATGCCTCTTTTTTAACTTTTACAGATCGTCCAGCTTTTAAGCTGTTTCGGGAAGTTAAAGGAATGGCACATACCTGGAACAGGAAATGAAAATGATAAGAGATTTAAAAGCCAACAAAGTACTTCTGAATAGAGAAATCTTACATAACAAACGACAATACAAACACTTAAGTATCACTGATTACATTAAATAGATTAATACTTTTTTTATAGTTGAAATATTTGAAAAATTAATTAACTTGTGATAGATTTTGATACTGCATCAAAATTCATAAACTTTCCAAATATATCCTTTAAAAAGTTATTGTGCAGGGTTTATCATCTGTATGTTTATTATAGTTTATTGATAGTAATTATAATAGCTTGCAATTAACTGACATTAATTATTATGTCACCCAAGAGAACGTCGGGGTGACATGTTGTTATTCTACGTTTCTTCTGATTATTATTCTTTTTATTCTTATTCTTCCAATAATTCTTGTCCGAGCGATTATTTTGAAATTGCTGGATGAAACAATTTCAAACTTTGCACAAAGTTGGATTATCATCTGAAGTTGTTTAATATACGCTTAAAATTTTCAAAATGGCCGCCATTTCCAAGATGACCGCAAAATTACGTCAAAATTTCAACGTTGTCGGATCCCAACGAAAATTGATTTCTATGTAAATTTTGATTTTCGTGGGAGTTCGCTGATCAATTTGCGGGTATCTTTGCATGGTTGAAAACGTATAAAAGAATGCAAATATAGATTGACGAAATCTTTATAATGATTTTTACGATTTATTTATTTTAACATGATTTTATATGTTAATTCTTGCCAAAAGGTTTCATTTCTTCTCTTGCAAATTTATATTTGAATGAAAAAAGTCTTATGCTCTTATAATATTTCAGTTATGGCGTGATTGTGAGAATTTCTCGCACGTTTACTAATTCATTTATTTTTTCAATTTGGCTGTTCAATATTTTCATAGTTTTTACTAAAATATTATAATTTGTACACACGACCATTTTTGCCCTTTCAACAAAATTTACACTGCAAGGTTTCGATGTGCCCCGTGTTGTCTATCGATGTTGTTTTTGTCCTTATTTTTGTCTTTCGTCGGGCTACTAAATAACAAATGTTTGTAGGCATACATTGCCCGATTTTACTTTTTTCTCATTGACAACTCCCGACATGTGTTGCTTCAATGACATATTTTAGCTGCGATCGATGTAATTCCTCACCATTTTTATTCTCTTCTTGTAACCCTGGTGCTTTCAGCTGGATAACCCTGACCATTGCCCAAGTTGCCACTCCATGGTGGGTGAGTGACCTTGATATAATTTTTGTCAAGAATACCACTTAAGTGCACGCTAGGGACCTTCTTGATCTCGCTTGAGGGGGTGAATATGGTTCATCTCTTTTTGAAGACCCTCAGGCGACATCAAGATGTAGACAGGAATAAAAGCCCTGTCCTTGATGAACTAGAGTTGCCTATGTATCATGTGCGTTTTTGTCACATGTACATTCACTCAATATCCTTTCATTTATCCTATTTCATGTGCCGTTAAGTTATAATTATGATACTTTTAAAACAGCAAATTACAAGTTTATTCGTAAAAACAAGTAGGCTTAATTTAGTTATTCCAGAGAAAGCTTCTTTGTAACTTAGAATAACTAATATATGAATACCTTCCACAAGGTAGTGATAGTTGGATACCGCAATCACAATTACCCCGATGTAGGTCTTAATTAAAGAGTTTACTTCTTAAGAATGTTGCAAATAAAATTTTTGCAATTTAGTATGCAAAATTGTCGAGGGGGATCATGTTTGGGCTGAAGTATTTATGTTCAATTTTGGAAAAGGGCTTTTTTCCATATAACGGAATATAATTTACTACGGGAAGTCGTTTTTTGTTCTGAAATATTATTCTTTAGAAATCTAGACGCGCAAATAACAAGTAAATAATCTATTTCGGTTAATAAATTCAAAATTATTACTATTATTCAATTTTAATAAAAATGAACCCTACGAACCAGAGTAACACACTTTCCATACTAGAATACATGTCATTTACTTTTCTTTTTAAAAGACTGTTGCCAACGAAAAACACATGAGGGTAAATAAAAAAATAAAATACCGAAGTTGCTGTTAATTTATATTCTGCATATGCACATTTCGACAACTTATGTCTCATCAGTGCAGATCAAACCAAAACATTAGGAATTCCGTTAAACAAAGAAGCCTATAGAGAACAAATAACCAAACGGATCTTAACAGTAAAGCCACAAACTCAGCTTAGGACAGAGCTTTGCATGAGGAAGATACTCCTTACTTTAATACAAAATTATGAAAGAAATACATTATATGGAAATAGGTTTTAAAAATACAAAGGCTAGTATTACAATTGTTTGTACTGTCATTCAAAGAGAGTATGTCGACTTTTCAGCAAGGAACAAACACTCATAACAACGGCAGTAGAATACCGAAGGAACAAAGAACAAGATTACATAAATCAAAGTCCAGAGATTGACAAGGCAAAATCAAGAACACTTGAAGACGGAAGACCAAAGACGCTACACAAACACAAACACTACAAGTACAACAATAAAAACTAAAGCACTAACAGTGTGAACTCTAAAAAAAATGACAACAGGTGCTCCGGCTCCGGAAGGGTAAGCATGTCCTGCTCTGTATGCAGCACCCGTAACACTGTCAGTGGGTCAGTTCAGGGTATAGTCAGACTCGAATATGCCAAATCCAGGAAGATGTGAATCTAGCTGAAAATGTCAGTTTTTATTTGTGACACCGACATTTCATATCTATCTCTGATGTCAAGGTGACGGCCATAGAATTTCTGAAGGGACGTCAGAATCATCATGTTTGTCGTATATCCTCGATTTCAGACGTCCATGATTGGCAATGTATAACAAAAAGGCGAGACCAGAAGCAGACTTGGGTGTATAGGTTGTCTCTTTAATTTCAAGTTCACTGGGGTAGACTCGATTCAAATCTTCTTTAAATCTTGGGTTATAAAGAGAAAGCACATCGTCTATATTTTTGAAGCTGAAATGAAACGGCTGGGCCAGTTGTTTTTTTTTTCTGTAATATTATCCCTTGTAAAAACTTTGCTTTATAGGAATAAAAGAAAAGGTCGGCTAAAAGTGTCGCACAATTTGTTCCCCATAGGAATGCCTATTGTTTGTTGAAAATTAGCGACGTATCCAATTAACCTTTTTTTTTTACGTATCTATTAATGATATTTGTTCTGAATATGTCAGAGAAAACCAATATAAGCAATGAAGGGATATGGAGTAAATGCACATGAGACAAAATCTCTATAAATACATGGTAAAAAGCAATGGAACAACGCTTTTATTGTTGTTCTTATATGTCTACAAATAATCACATATTGAAACGAATTTCAAAGGAGAAAATCTTTGAACATGTTTCCTAATATGATCTAGTATCAAACTATTCCCTTGCTGTTGCCCATCTCAAATGGTACATAGCCGACACGAACACTTCGAAATAACTGTCGTAAAAACTTACCCTGTTTGAATGGGAAGATCCTTCTGTTTATTTCACATATATTTTATAATTGGAATTATTTCGGTCGGCAACGGCATTCGAATCATGAAATGGCCAATCAATTCAATGTGTCCAGATTCAGGGTACAGGGTAAAGACGTTTTTCGTGTAATACGCAAAACATGGACTCAACAATTACATTACAAGGGGTAACCATTATTTATCCGCTACTCCTCCTGAACCACTGAACCATTTTCATTATTTCAACACAATTTTTGTGACATAATGTAGATGTGCACCTCCTATTTCTGAGTTTGATTTGATTGATTTTTAGGGTTTCCCATAGCAAAACATTGATAAGGCCATTAGAAGTGGGTACCCATCTCTTATCCGCTACTCCTCCTGAACCACTGAATAGATTTTCATGAAACTTTAACAAGGTCTTTATGAAAAAAATGAAGATGTACATCTCCTATTCCAGAATTTGATTGGATTGATTTTTTTTTGTCTCTGTAATCAAGTGGAGGAGCGGGGGGTATATATGAGTGGGCTTTGCTTACAGTTTTCTAGTTTTTAGTTTGTAATATAATATGGCTTTATCTTTAAGAAAAGTAGAAAAAAACTTTTGCAAATATCTCATTATAATGTGTATCGCCATTTCTTTTGTTCGAATAAATCTATACACATGTAACCTCCTAAAAATAGTTGGAAAATATTTAGTGGAGTCTGACCTAATTTAAGTGTCTAAGTGTATTCAAAATAACGTATTTAAAGTTGAAGATACATTACATTGCAATGTATCTCAAACTAATAACAGCTAATCAATTCAAGTCCAACTCATGTTTTTTGTCGTAAGCTACTACTGGAGATAATTTATTTTCTAATAATTTCTGCACTCTCACAATCAGCATCTCAAACGTGATTGAATATTTGTTGTCACGTGACGCTAATTAGCATATACAATATTTATATTCAACAAAATAATTGTCATGCTTACCTGTAGATATTTTATATTTTTCATTAATTTATAGTAACAGTTTCAAAAATTCAAAATTATTAAGTACAAAATCAAACTTTTTTTTACATTTCTTTTAGTATATGTTTAAAATTGTTCTTTGCCTCGGTCAGAGAACAATATGAGATAAGCTAATGTAGGACGATGATTTCAGTTAAAACCATATTTATTTTGATGGAAGTTTTTACAGTTGTGTGCACAGTACATGTAGATTTATTTGCTGTTTATGAAAATCAACAAATAGCCCAACAAGTAAATGAGACACTGGTAGTGGAATCTATTTCGGAGATACACTGTGCGTACCTGTGTAGTTTTACTGCAAACTGTTGTACAACTAGTTATGATAAGAAAAATAACAAATGCACACTGTTTGACTGTTGTTACATAACAACGGAATCTTCCATAGATGGTGCTGTCTTCACGAAAACCCAAGGTCAAGGTAAGAATTTTAAAGCTGATACAAATTGACAATTATAATATTATGGCAAATTATCATTCTGATCACCCGTTCATTTTGCCCACATCTCATGGTTTTATCCTGCCAAGTTTTCTTACTTTTGACTCGTTATTATCTTCTGTTATATATA
>MJUU01035094.1:70167-85009 GCA_002080025.1 Modiolus philippinarum
TATATATATATATAAACTCAATGTAACATTAGCTTACAAGTTCCGCAGAGGATTTTTGTATCCGTTAATCATTTCTCACTTCTAGCGCTCTGTTTGCCCCTTACCTTAGACGAATATATAATTAATTTTTAAGGGCTCGTATAAGCAAAAAAATGCTTATCCAGAGTTTTCAGTAAGATGTCCAGGTTTGTCGAGCCCTTTAGACGATTATATATATGTATATTTACGATAGGACGCCCTGGGATCCCTTCCTTGTGAATTTTCGGTAACAAGTAGAACAAGCTGGCTCTAGAATTAGCAGGGAAAGTCCATCAAAAGTTTCCTTATCGAGGTTACATATATTCGTCTAAGGTAAGGGGCTAACAGAGCGCCAGAAGTGAGAAGGTGAAATCAGTTTGTCGCACCTTGTACCACACAGATTAGACAGATTGAATAAATGACCTGAGCTTTAAGTAATAAAAATAAACTCTCAGATGTAAAGTCGCGGAAGCCCCGGGGTTAAGGGGTCCACACAGAGAGCCTGGGGTTGCTGGTTCGAATCCCATACAGGGCATTTACAAAAATGCCAAAGTTACATATTAAATAGTCTTGACTTGACTTAACAGAAATGAAATAAAATAAAATACGACCTGTGTGGTACAAGGTGCGACAAACTGATTTTACCTTGATTGATGGATTGTACAGGTGTACGATTTTTGTCATTTTCCCTTGATCACTTGGTGTGTTAAGACGTCAAATTTCTATCACTATTTTCAAAAGGTTTTGATAATTTTGAACTGCACTTATGAGACATAAGTTCTTGAAATAGTTATTTGCAGTATCCAAATTCAAATGATTGTTTATTCAAATAAGGGAAGTTTGCGATGTTTTAACTTTGATTGTCAGTCTTACAATAGCATACAAGTTCTGCAGAGGAATGTTGTATCCGTTAATCACTTCTCACTTCGGGCGCTCTGTTAGCCCCTTACCTTAGACGAATATATGATTAATTTTTAAGGGCTCGTATAAGCAAAATAATGCTTATCCAGAGTTTTCAGTAAGTTGTCCATGTTTTATTATATATTCACGAAGCAGCATTATATATCATCAAGCGTATATGGCCAATCTTATTTAGAAGGACTAAAAACTTTAAAAGGCCCCTTAGATGATTATTATATATTTTTTCCTACCCGAATTGCATTCTTTTACTTTAAAGAATCTCTGGCGCTTAGTACACCTGGCCAAGTTTTGAGGATTCTCGGACTGAAAAATACATGGCTTCTTTTCGGATTGACAAACATCGATATTTCATTGATTTATTGACTCTCACATCTAAAAAATAACAGTTCCATATTACTGCAGCTTTGATCATTGATAAAAACTGTACGTGTTGTATTTTACTTTATTTAAGTCAAGACCATTTAATATGTAACTTTGGCATTTTTGTCAATGCCCTGTATGGGATTCGAACCAGCAACCCCAAGCTCTCTGTGCGGACCCCTTAACCACGGGCTACCGCGACTTTACATCTGAGAGTTTATTACTTAAAGCTCAGGTCATTTATTCAATCTGCCTAACCTGTGTGGTACAAGGTGCGACAAACTGATTTTACCTTGATTGATTGTACAGGTGAACGATTTTTGTCATTTTCGCTTGATCACTTGGTGTGTTAAGACGTCAAATTTCTATCACTATTTTCCAAAGGTTTTGATATGAACTGCACTGATGAGACATAAGTTGTTGAAAAAGCTATATGCAGTATACAAATTCAAATGATTGTTTATTCAAATAAGTGAAGTTTTTGATGTTTTAATTTTGATTGTCAATCTTACATTAGCATACAAGTTCCACAGAGGAATGGTGTATCCGTTAATCACTTTTCACTTCTAACGCTCTGTTAGCCCCTTACCTTAGACGAATATATGATTAATTTTTAAGGGCTCGTATAAGCAAAATAATGCTTATCCAGAGTTTTCAGTAAGTTGTCCAGGTTTTATATATATATTCACGAAGCAGCATTATATATCATCAAGCGTATATGGCCAATCTTATTTAGAAGGACTAAAAACTTTAAAAGGCGATGTATTTTTTTAAAGCATCAAGCAGCTTTTAATCACAATGACTGGCCGTATTTGCCTGAAATTTATTTTATATGATCTAGCGTATGCACAAACTGTTTTCCATACTACGTTAAAGAACTCCAACATATCTCCTTATGCCTTTCGTTTAAATCACGAGATGAGTTTCTTTGAACTTTTGTCTCATGCATCTATGACAATCAGGCTTCGAAAAACAAATTCAGTAGAATACCGCAGAATTTGAGGACTGGAAATTGCTAAAATCAAAGACCAGCCATGTGGCTTGAATGAGTACACAGAACAAGAGTTGGACAGCTCCAATACCCAGAAAAGACTTCAAAACCAAGACAATAACAGTGTGAACTCCCTTTAAACCAAGAGTGAGATCAGATGATGTAGAAGGCTTTATCAAACAGATTGGTAAATGTCATTTTCTAACCCCTAAAAAAACAATTAAAATCCATGGTACGTGTTACTACTCTAACCTTTATACAGTACAAGACTAAAAATTTGAAGGAAAAAATCTGAAAATCTCTTCGGATTCAGACAATAACAAGGACAAATCGGTTTCACAAACATCACTAATGAACACAAAACTAAAATTTTTGAGTAGGATAAACACATGAACAAATACAAAAATTAAGTCAACACAAAATCTTAAGCACTGACATTGTGAACCCCCATAAAAACCGAAATGAAAAGATTAATTGAATTTCCCGACTTTACTTTTAATTTTGGAAAAATTCAACATGGAAATAGTAACCATATAATAGAAATGGGAAAACACTTATCTATCATTGAAGATTTTTAGTGAAAAGTACTCGAAAGTTCCTGGTACAATTCAGCATTTGCTTTTGCCGTTGAACCTTTTCAGCAAGATTAGTAAATAAAAGAATTTATTAAAATAGATACCAATCTGAAATTAAAATAAGCTATTGACTCCCCTCAACTGAACTAAGTAAATCGCCATCTATTCAAAACTAAAACTAATTTCGCCAATATGCTTTATTCGACAAGTGTCTTAACAGGGAACATCAAAGCATGGGAAGAAAAAAAAATCTCGAGCAAGTATTTTTTTCTTATTTTGAAGGTAAATCTCTACTTGTGTACAAAGCATTGCATATTTATATTCTATATAAGTGAAAAAGAAAAGATAAATGAATAAATATAGACTTCCATAAATGCAGCGAGGTATACTGGTATAAATAAGTCAAGCCGATTAGCACTATGTTAAATGCCAGTTCTCATTCTCTTGTGTCTTTTAGAGGAAGGAACACAAAGAGGAGATTACCAAGTACCATATAACATGTTCAGGTGGTGTCTAGAAATATTTTTTTTTTTTTTTTGTCTTTTTTGTATATCGAATCTTCAAGTAAGTGGTCGATGCGGAGACCAACACTGCAAAACCTGATTCGACTATTCAACTCATATTACTTTAAACAACAATGAAAACTTATAAAACTCAATAACATTATTTATATGTCAAATGTTTTTACAGGAAATGCTATCATATCAGGTATGATGTTTACAACATATGATAGAGATTATACTCAAATTTGTGCTGTTAACTACAAAGGAGCTTGGTGGTACTGGTTCTTGTACTGCTCGAGTTCAAATCTGAATGGTCTGTACGAAGAAGGGGTTATTGGATTACAAACAATGCACTGGAAAAATTGGCATGGCGTTCGAATTTCTCTGAAGAAATCATTGATGATGATAAGATAAAAAACAAAAATATCGATCATTTCATACAATTACATATAATTCGTTGTAATTTGTCCAATTACATGTATATTCGAAAGTACAAGCATAAAAATATTGATATTTATCCAGGAAAAGGCAGTAAACCCTAAAACTGTTTGTAATATTGTTAAAGTTATGTGTTTTCTGTAGTACTAGTTAAATGTCCATTGATTTGTTGAAGCAATTAAAATACTTTGTCATATTTTAATGTTGTGCTATCCTTTTCACATTATACACTGTTAGTCCCCGAGAGAATTCACCAACCCAGTAGTCAGAACTTCTGTGCTGACCCGAAAACTGATTTTATTTGGAAACTTGTAATATCTGAATTTCGGTAATTTTTGTGGCAAACTAAGGAGTATCTCTTTTATGCAAAGCTCTGTCTTTAGCTGATTTTTGCTTTCCATTTATACCATACCTGGTTATTTGTTCTCTATCAATATTTAGAGTGTATGGTCTTCCAAATATTTAGTCTTTATCTGCACTAAAGAGACATAAGTTGTCGATATGGCCATATTAACAGTAACTTTCGGTATTATTTGTTACCCATGTATTTATTGTAATAGTGTTGTTTGCACATTACTTCATACATCCCTTATTTTGCATTGTCTTTTGTTACAGTGATTTCTTGAACAGAGCAAAAACACTGTCCCAAAAGTTGCTTAGGGAGGGATTTGTTCAGCCTTTGTTGCTTTCATCCCTTTAGAAATTTTATGGCCGTTACCATGATATCATTGACAGATATGACGTGTCTGTGTCCCAAATGAAAACGGACATTTTCAGCTAGATTTCACGTCTTCACGGATTTGACATAACCGGTTTTGACTCAACCCTGGATTGGCTCACTGATAGTGTGACGGGTGCCGCTAGCGATGCAGGACATGCTTACCCTTCCGGAGCAGCTGATGTCACTCCCGGTTTTAGTTCACACTATGGGTGCCTTAGTTTTTAATGTCGTCTTTTTATTTCCGTGCATTGTAGCTGTCTAACGTCCTTGTTTTGTCTTTGTTTTTCTCTGTTGCCGTTTTTGCCATGTCTTTGGATTTCGATTTTTGTGGTCTTCGCTTCCCTTGTTCCTTTGGTATTCTACTGCCGTTGTTTAATCGGCGTATAGGATGAAATGACCA
Source organism: Modiolus philippinarum (assembly GCA_002080025.1). Lineage (NCBI taxonomy): Eukaryota > Metazoa > Mollusca > Bivalvia > Mytilida > Modiolidae > Modiolus > Modiolus philippinarum. The sequence continues at coordinate 75,095 of MJUU01035094.1, forward strand.
GCAAGTGACAATTTTATACAGAGCTAACCTTAAGTCACTACAAAAAGAGTATTGGTTCAAATGGAAAAAAGTGTTTCAGTTGGTCATTATGCGGACAATGTGAATTAATTTAAAGGTGTTGATAGAACAATTTATTTCATTATCTGTGCACACAGTGAACAAATAAAAATGATAAAAAATGAATGTTGAAAAATATGCAAATGAGTAAAAAAGCAAAATAGGCATGGTTTGGTTAATAAAAAAATAGCGAAAATTTTTCTGAAATTCCATTAAGTTTGGTCCAAATCTTGAAAATACCTAAATATTTTCTTAGATGTCTTGGTGCTCTATTTTTATTTAATTTTGACGATAATTTTAAAATATCATTAGTAACAATATACATGGTACAATGCGCTATTATAATAAGCAGGTATAGATCTAGATATATGTACCCTCTTTTGAAAATGTCGATAAAAAATAAGTAATTCTGCAAGATTACAAATATTTTTAGTTAAAAAACTAAAGAGCGAAATGCCTTTGATACCTTTAAAAAAGCATCCTGTAAAATTTCAAAATTAAAAAAAAGAAATTACAAAGAAGTACCGAGAGATTGATTTGAGTATACAAATACATCATGAGCCACCACACCCTTGTCAATCAAACACGCAGTTTTCTATCCAAGGCTATTCCATAGCCTAGCGTATCGTTTTTATTTCATAAAAACCATTATCCGATTTATATCATACACTTATGTTTATAAAGTCCCCTCATGTTTTTAGATAATTATTTAACAGATTGTTGACTGACCAGTGACGAATTGTTGACAAATTGATGAATTATTGGTCACAGATTGATGACGACGGAAAATTTGTATATTCGACTGTAACAACTCAACAATGAAACATACAAATCTCAGTTTTTATGTTCTATTTAGGTAATATGAATTGGAACAATTGTGACAGTTACGATAAATCTCTATCTTTATAAATTGAGTAAATGTACTTAAGAAAATTTGACGGATGTATATATATATTTGTATGTTGCTGACTGGTCGCTGACTGATTGGCGAAGGTTAAAGACTGGTCTAAATAACTCGATAACAGATCCATGAATGACGCATGTATACGGATCTACTACAAGTTAAGGCAAGCAAATAGGCAACAATGAATAAATCAGTTTCAAACGGACGCCAATAGTTACAATGTAATTTAACTACCGGTTAGCAAGCAATTGAAAGCTTCTTGCATGGTCGCAACATTTGTGGAGAAAGAAACCAAATAAGTTCCAATTTTGAAAATCGGTGAAAACAAAATCCAGGCAATTGAAGGCTTCTTGCATGGTCGCAACATTTGTGGAGGAAGAAACCAAAGAAGTTACAAGTTTGAAAATCGGTGAAAACAAAATCTAGGGCATGTGCCTTGAAACTTTCACACATGCATGATTCGGACCGACAGTTTTCATCCGTACTAATCAGTGACCGAATGGTTTAAATCACAATGACAGACACGTATACATAATTTATTGATCGCATCCGTCCATTATGTGATGTAATTCTGAGACAATCAAACACATGTAAAACGATATCTAAATATTTAGAATTTAAACAAAATACCACATTAAATAAATCTTACCTTGTGACTCCAATTTTATCGATTTTTTATAGCTGGATGCAAAGATGTTGAGTTAACATAGTCTCTTTACCATAGAACTGAAGTTAAAATTAGATGAAAGGTGTCAGACTGATCTGAACATCCTCTTAATGTAACAATGCGCCAAGTAGTACAAGTCTTCATATTACATTTGATAAGAAATACAATAGAATGTAACAAAGCTTACACAAAGTTTTTCATCCTTCATAATCTTGTCAAAGTTAAAAAACAACGGCAGTAGAATACCGAAGGAACAAGGGAAGCGATGACTACAAAAATCGAAGTCCAAAGACATGGCAGAAACGGTAACAGATAAAAACAAAGACAAAACAAGGACGTGAGACAGCTACAATGCACGGAAATAAAAAGATAACATTAAGAACTAAGGCACTCATAGTGTGAACTCCCATGAAAACCGGGAGTGACATCAGGTGCTCCGAAATGATGTATAAAATGATTTGGAAAGTGTTGAATATCCAAGCGTTATACAGCAACATGTTTAATTTCCATGCACAAACCTCAAGATATGTTGCTAAGCAAAGTATGTTTACAAGAGATGACATTTTTAATCTAAAGGATAAAACAAAACATAATGGCGTGTATAATCTTAATTGAAAAAGATGCTATAATAAGTTACAAATCCTGCATTTGTCTTCTCTTCAGGAGGAATTTCTTTTAAATACAGATTTGTTCTTTAATTTTGAATTGAAGGTAAGTATTTTACATTATTTTACCATTTGATTGTTTACTCAGATGTATTTATTCCTGTTATGCTTGAATTTTTTGAAACTATTTTTTGTACTAATAAACAAAAATTTGGGGATTGTTTCACAATATAAATTTTTCAAAACACGAAATTTCTATTTCGTAGGATTTTGATAATTATATTTCCTGGTATAACTTTATAACCTCCTTTATAGTTTTTATGTCAGGTAATTAAAACATACTTTTAGATTTGACTACAGACATCAGCTAGTACAGAATTTTTTCGACTGGTGCAAATCTTGAAATATATTTTAAATAATGGAAAATATCCCAATAATGAAGCAAAAGTTCACTTTTTGATTCACAACCCCAAACACTTTTTTTTTTTAATTTAAACATTTTTACAGTGTAAACATGTTTTTAAAAGCAAACACTTTGATATTGAACACAACACAACATTACACACTTCCGTCCTAAACTTGTTTTCAGAGTAAATATTTAAAGCCTAATTAAAAAAAGACAAGGAAAACGAAAAGCGCCTACACGGACCGAAAAATTCAAAAAGAGGCTGCAATCCACCGGGGAACTCCACAGCAAAACTACAACGGAAATGCAAAAACAAAAAAAAACAAAGGTTGGAACACTGGACAGCCAGTCTTGGCACCGGAAACAAAAAAGTCCGTGGTATGAAAAAACTTGTTTTAGGCACAATAGCATGTTCTTGTGGTAAAATAAACATACTATTAGAACCAAATACAGGTAAACTACTAAATGTACATCAAAAATTAAATCTTGAACACTACAGTGACGTAGAATTTCTTTACCAACTAAACACTGAAGTTTTTTTTATTATTATTTAAGTTCATTACACAATATTGTGAAATATTTTCATGGAACACGTTTAGACAGTTACCATTTCGGTTTTCCACATTTTAAAGCATTAACAGTTTCACATGTTAAGAGTAAAACATGTAACAAATTTCATTTGACAGGTGTTGTTTAGGAAAGTGCTTAGGCCCTACAGTAAAAAAAAGGTGCCAACACTTAATTTTGTATTACAAACATTACTTTTGTTATTGTTTAAACAATTTACGGCATCTTTTTGTGTAAATTCATTAGACATGTCTTATTTGTGTTTTTACTGCGTAGATCCCCAGCAATTGTAATTTTTAGCCATTGTAGATGTTCCTTTTATCCCTTTTATTACATGGGATACATGCCATTATCGCTTGTACATCGTTAATCTTTAATTTATTTTTTGGTTTGTTCTTGGAAACAAATGTTTTAAAATTCCTACGCTGCAGCTCTGTTCGCTAATTAATTATAACTTAGATTTTTGTTGCCTTGGAAATAAATGTTGTTTGATCAGATGTACTTTGTTTCGGTAAGTGCAATGTTAATTCTTTCTTTAACTGTCCTCTCACTTTAAATTAAAGAGAATTTTGTTATAAAGTGTGGTTTTTGTTATGACCAGAATTCAGAGATTTGAGACTTTTGGACCTTTTTCGATTTTCGATTTTATAATTTTCCCCTTTTGCATCGGTGTATTTTGGTCTATGCAATTTTGAAATCTCGTCAGATATGTCGACATTTTGAAGAAAAGAGATTTAAAGACCAGTGCCGCAGAGTTTGTACATTGTATGAAATTTTCGTTTAAAATTCAATAAAGATACTGAATATTTTTTTTAAATGTCCAAAATTTAGTTCTTTGCAAAATGTGTATTCCGATTCTCCTAAATCGTGTGTTCTGAGTCCACGTACTCGCCCTTCGAAGGAAAGTACATGGACTCAGAACACCTGACTCGGGAGGATGATATAGATCTATCACACAAAATACTTGCAGCGACCAATGGAAGATCAATTTTACAATAGAAACAAATGAATTGAGTTTGCGATCAGGTTGTTAATGATTTGTCCTTGGTAAAGAAAAAGAGAACCGAACCGTCAGTCTAAAACGAACAACCCAAGGACAATAACAGCAAATTTGATTATCTATGTTCCCCGCTGTTGGATTGAATTAGTTGGACAACTTTCACATGGTACCGTCCACCATCAAGAACATCATAGAGATATTCTGTTATTTCAATTGACCCAGATCGATGTTTTAATTATAAGATTATTTTATGAAAATATCATATTTGACGCCAAGGATAATAAAATTCTTCCTGCACTTACTATTGCTGGTGCCGGCACCACGTCCGGCTATCCCAATTTCCTGTCGTTATCTAAGTTTGTCTTTTCTCTTTTCATAGCCTTTCTCCTTGAGCAGTTTCCTAGTGGATTGTGGTATGTAATCGTGATTTACGGCCATTGTAGTTGTTTGGCCTGTTATATTCTCTTTGTTAATTCTCTGATAAAACAAGTCGTTTCTTTGCTGATTTTTGAGGGGGGTGACACGGTTTTGGGAAATGGGAAAATGGGTTAAAAAATTTAGGGAAATGGGAAAAACGATGAAAAAAATTAGGGAATTGGGAATCACAAAAATGTGGGAAATGGGAATTTAACTACCTTAAAAAATAAATAATGATTTAAAGATCAAAGTTAGTCGTTTTTAAAGGTCTTTTATCAGAAGATCTTCTTGGTTGTTCCTGTGGGTTCTTATAATTTGGGTTGTAAAATCTTCTAGTTTCTGTTAAGCTTTTCCAGACATCACTTGTTATAGAATTGGTAGATAGAGAGATTTAACTGAAGGAAATTAACTTATTCTCGCAGAAAGAACTATGAATAAACGCATATAAAGTCGCTTGATAAACACAGCAATGATGACAATGAAAGAAAATTAACATGAGTCTATTGTCCCTATGATAAATCTTTCCAAATCGTAAATCGCACGTTAATGGGCATCGGTGGAATACCTCCTTCATATTAAAGAGTTCACTTTGCTTGATCACATTTTATTCACCTTAATTGACTTGAGTGATCAGTGACATTAACCTAAATAGTCATGTGAACAAGGTTCATTTTCATGGTATCCTGTTGTTTGTCTTGAATTGATATTTTTTCAGCTCTTGAACAAAATAACAATGATGCTTAATAGGGTTAATCATGTATCCCAAACTTTCTGTCATGTTTGTCTGTCTATTCGTTACCAAGTCTTTCAATACAACTCCTCTGATACTAAACAAGCAGAACTTAATGAAACTTAGTCTGTAGCAAGCACTACATGTAGTTGTGCATAGCACCACACGTAGTTGTGCATAAGCACCACATATAGTTGTGCATATTACGTTTTATCATACTACTGACATAAATTTGACTAAACATGACAGAAAAGATTTATGGAAACTCCTTTACAAAAAGTACTCATGTACGTCATTCCGGTCCATTTAAAATATGGCCGCTAGTGCTCAGCATAGTTTAACATTGGACCCGATCAGAAAACACCATAAGCTCACCTGGCTATAGCCAGGGTGAGTTTTTGTCATCACTTTTAGTCTCTCGTCCGCCTGAACTTTTCATTACAAGATCTCCTCCTCTGAAACTACTGAGCCAATTGGAACCAAACTTGGCCACAATAGTCTTTTGGTGGTCCAATGCAAATAATTAAATACCGAAGTTACTGTGAATTTAATTTCTGTGTTTTACATGTATGTCTGCGCTATAGGCCTTTTCAAAAAATCATTTGGTCCGCCCTTCGCTTTCGGCATTTAAATACAAATAAACAGTTCCGGTTATCAACCCAACACGGCAAGTGTTCATCCTGAATATAGTTCATAAGACTGTTCCTATTTAGATTACAATGTCATTGTTTACTTTGGTTTACTGAGACACTGCGCTAATTTTGTTATTAAAATGTATTCAGGGTTTACAGTTGTGTATTGTTAGCCAACCGTACGAGTGATAACCGAAAGCAAAGAGTGTTTGTACCTCCATTTGATGGGAGAGTTCAAATCCAGGAAAAGATAACAACACTTTTTGAAGAGGGCTATATCCATGATAGGTGCCAGCAGTAAACAGAGTTTAACATTGGATCACATATGAAAACTAATTAAGAGATCTTGTCTGCAACAATTAGGATCAAAATAGGCCACAATAGTCCCCTGCAGAAGAGGGAACAAAAGTTGTACCCAACTGAAACACATTAAACCCTCTGAGTACATATTAGGCAAAGTGGACGCATAGTTTAATTTATGATTAGATCCTTTGAAACAACGGCAGTAGAATACCGAAGGAACAAAGGGGTGAAATTCACAAAAATCGAAGTCCAAAGACAGGGCAAAAACGAGAACACAGAAAGCAATGACGTTAGACACAAAAACAATGCCGCCAGACAGACACAAAGCACAGAACCAGAAACCACAACATTCAGAACAAAGACACTCACAGTGTGAACTCCAGTGAAACTGAGAGTGACATCAGGTGCTCCGGAAGGGTAAGCATGTCCTGCTCTGTTAACAGCACCCGTCACACTGTGGGTGATTCAATCCGGGAAAATGTCAAAGTCGGTAGTCAAATCCGGGAAGACGTGAATCTAGCTGAAAATGTCCACTTTCATTTGACAAAGACTATCTGTGAATTAGCCAGGGTCCAGGTGAACGATACAAGCTTTTGAGAGCTTCTTATTAACTGCTCTGAAAGTATTATATTAAATTTGACCAAACTGTACTGGAATAATATATGGGAGGTCCTTTACCAAGTATGCTTACTAGTATTTGTTTTTGATACGACAAAATACATGATCGCCGGTGTTACATATATTTTAATACTAGACCCTAACGGAAAATCATATTTTGATCATCTCCTTTGAAACCACAGAAGCAAATTCAACCAAACTTTACAGGAATAATGTATGAAAGGTCTTTTACAAAAAAAACAACATTTCTCTGTGATTGAATAAAAAAAGACGACTGCAACCGAATGAGACAAACGTTATTTTATCAGCTGCTATATTAGTTGCCAGACAAAAATACAAGGCTGACAACACGGAATATTAATTTAACATTTTAGTATATGAGAAAATGATATTTTGATTATTTCTTCTGAGAACTTACTGAAGCAAATTCAGCCATAATAAACAAAAAATAATGCATGGAAATATCCCTTAGTGGTCCAGAAGATTTTTATGTCGGCCGTAAAACTTGTGCATTGATGTCTTCAAGTTATTGGTAACTTATTTGTGAACGACCAGGCTCTATCATGGACCACATGCCATTGAGCAGCGAATGAGTTGGGAGAAATCAGCTCCATATGCTGGTGCTATTTGATTGTTACTACAATGAAAGGAGGATTTTGAGCTCTTTTGGTTAAATAAGTTCAGGGAAATCACCAAAACTAGGGTTGTTTAGTGACATCTTCGATATAACGGAGGCTAAAATGAAATAATGATTGGGCTTATTTTTTACCTTTAGTTTGAAAAGCCCTTAAATTTGTTCAGCTTCATAAGAGTGGAGAAACATATCAGCTGAAAGAGATGCACATTTTGTGCCCATTGAAAGTTCTTTAGTCTGTTAAAAACAAGTTCTCCAAACTTACAAATATATTAAGGATTACGAACTCTAACATTTAATCACTTCTTCTACTGTATATTTTTTCTCTATTTTTTTTTTTTTTTTTTTTTTTTTTTTTTNTCTACCTATAACAATGTACTTGTATATCTGTCCACCGTTCTTACGGGAGAAATATCTATGAATTATAGCCGAGATTTCGGTTGTTCTTGAGAAATGGTAGTACTAGTATATAAGTGCAGAGAAGTCAAAAGTTAAAAATCTGTTACAGTGGGAAAATGATCTAGAGTTCTAGATGTTAAGTAGATCTTAAGTTTTCAACATTCACATTTCGTTAGTACCGCTTCTTGAAAAGCAAGTATCAAAATAGATTTGAAGGCCCTCTATTACAGCTGTCAAGGTGGAGTTTAATAGCTTAGAAATAGGTTTTGTAGAACATTTTGCAGGTCTAGTGGTGTACCAATGTTTCTATAGGCATTAGTTTAATTTGTGTATCCAGTACAAAGAGTGGAGATCATTGTCTCCATACTTGCTCGAAATCCCAAAGGAAAACAAAACAAATTTATGACTGTAATATCTCCTTCTTAGACAGCGCAGTAGCTTTGTAGAATGGATTGCCCTAGGGATTACCAATTCCAAGTTTTTTTTCTTTAAACAATCACTGTAATTATTTTTAAAGATAAAAATGATGTTATTATGGGGCTTTTGCTGCAGGAATAATGACATATTTTTCATGAATGGAGGACAAATATCTGGCAACCTCAGCATGTTTGAAAATTGATGTTGATTTAGTTCTCATTGACCCTTGTATCTGATTGATTCGTTTTAGGATCATAGACCTCACAACCTTAATCCACTTCAAAGGAGAATCAAGGTCTTCATCTTCTTCACGCTCAATCTATTTTCTGGCATAGTCCTCCACAGCATCCATAAGATGTTTGAAATTTTTTCCCAATTGATGTATTGTGGTGCACGGAATTTAGGTCCTTTTGTAAGGATATTTTCCTATGATGGAAGAACTTGTTTTCCTAATTTTAACTTTATTGAACATAATGGCATAAAATTGTTGATGGTATTGGCGTTTCAAAATGTAAAAAATGTGGGAAATGGGAATAGCCGAAAAATGTGGGATTTTGGAAAAAGGGGCCAAAAAATGTGGGAATTGGGAAAAAAGGTCGAAAAAATCTGGGAATTTGGAGAGCAGACCCCCGTGTCACCCCCTCATTTTTTAGACAAAGCTTTTTCAACCATTGAATAAGTAAGATGATCTATATAATAAAAACAATAACTAATCTTAGTCCCTGGACCGAAGATTTTGAAAAATATTTCGCTGTACTCAAAAGTATAACAGCAATATTTTTAGATATTCGCAGACAAAAATACCTATATTCTAATATCCCATCAGGTGATTTAACGATTTCCCGTGCAGGAAGATTCTATTGGCTGGTGAAGTTATGACGTCATTTTTTCACATTATTTTCTAAGTCTGAAATAAGTTGTCATTAAAGTCATTATAAAATGTTTTAAACATTTAAAATGTAATAAGTTAATCACATTTGATAATTTGATAAGCCAAAATTTGAGTTTCCACATAAATTAGCGACATAAATCGATTTTTTGTCTCCGAAAGTGTTGTCTGAAGACCTTCAGGAATTGAAGTATTTAGTTATGGAGTATATCTATATAAATACTCTATTATGATGATTTTCATTTTGATTCGTCATATTTCTGTTGAAATTGATGTATATTATACAAAAAATACAAATATTCCATTTACAGCCACATATACAAAAATGAGGTCTCATCATAGAATCGAATAGTCTACTCCAGGTTCACTGATAATTTGATAGTTATCTATGAAATGACTAACTGGTCTTTAGGTACTCGTTTTCCTGTCATTTCAACTTCTATTACCATATTAAGAGGCATTTCTATCGAAATAGAACAGCTTTTCGTCCTTGCATCTTTTTTCCGTATGTGATTCAGGAGACTAGGTTTGTTTGTTTTTCGTCACATATAATTGTTAAACATCTTAAATCTGATCTTATTCAAACATTAAACAGTTTTATAACGGTCCAAGATCTAAAAGTTACTGCTGTGAATATATATTTCAATATTTATTTATCAAAAAGAAGTAT
>MJUU01035095.1:0-21473 GCA_002080025.1 Modiolus philippinarum
ACCTACCCGCACGCGGACGCAAAACAGAGAAAAACACAACTTTGGCCTAATTATATCACTTGGGAATACTCCTAAATGGCGATTTCGCACACTTTTTTTTATTTTGGCTGGAAGTCGATTTTCCGGGAGATATTTCTGGAATTCCAGGAGGTTAAAGAAGCCCTTGAAAATCCGGGAGATTTCCATGCTCCCGTCGGGAGATCACATGTATGTTTTTAGAAAAAATATCCTCTCGATCTTCCGACTTTTTCAAATATGAAAAGCAAGCTTTTCCAAAATAATAAATTAGAGATGATAACTTTGTTTACACAAGTAGATAAATATTGACAAGAACAATTAACAACAGCAGGTGAGTTAATCCTCTGTTTATCAGTTTCTCGGACATCCGTGAATGTCAGTGAATGTCAGGTTTGTTGTCGGACATTCACCCTGTTTCGAATCCTAGACATATCGGTACCTGGACATTTCGGGACCTGGACATTTCGGTACTGACTCGGACATTTCGGTACTCGGTACTGGACATTTCGGGACTTGTGTTGGACAATTCGGTACTGACAAAAATTTTCATTATCATTGAAGTTTAATGTTGTTTTTTATGTAAAATTTCACCTTGGTACTGTTTGAGGGTTAGAGAAGTAACACGTAATGGCTCTCAGTTGGTATTGTCTCAGGGTTAGAAAATGACAATAACCAACAGTAACCTAACAGATCTTTCAAAACATATGCCTCACTGGCCGTGTGACGGGTGCTGTGTGCAGAGCAGGACATGCTTACCCTTCCGGGGCACCTGATGTCACTCTTGTTTATTGAGAGTTCACACTGTTAGTGATTTGGTTTTTTGTGTTGTATATGTGGTGTTCGTGTGTTTTGTGAGCATGTGGTGTCTTTGGTCTTCCGTCTTCTGGTGTTCTTGCTTTTGCCTTGTCTCTGGACTTTGATTTGTGTAATCTTGTGCTTTGTTCCTTCGGTATTCTACTGCCGTTGTGTTGTAAACCCACCTTAACACACGTGCTTACCATTTTCAAATGTGTGAAAAAAACAACTACTAACATGAATTACATGTAATTGATAATTAAATTGCTTTGAAGAAAAAAACAAATATCTTACAAAAACAACTCCTAATTTCAATAAAATATACTTTATTCCCTTTAAGTACCGATTTGTCCAGGTACCGATTTTCAAGTCCTGATTTGTCTAAAACCGAGTACCGATTTGTCCAGTACCGAGTACCGAAATGTCTAATTAGGTGAGTACCGAAATGTCCAGGTATCGATTTGTCTTGATACCCCTGTTTCACCCACATGGCCACAATTCACCGACGTCGGATTTGAGTGATTTTTAACTGAATGCCTCTGTTTGTACTGTTGCTGTGATCGACTTTGGGGCCAGAGCCCAGAACTATTTGGGACAGAACGACTATGGTCGGAACGACTTGTGAATGAACTGGTTTTGGGACGAAACGACTTGATTTCGCAAGCAAATAAAAAAAAATATCTCTGGATATATAGCAAGCAAAGCCTAAAATTCCACGACATACTATCACTCGTGTACAAGAAACGTACCTAATGAAGCACCTGGTTGCCGTTTGAATTTCTTTTTTCCCATTTTAACGGGCTTTCATACATGTTTTGACTTTCGCACGTGTTGATGTTTTCTGTTTTTCTCCTAGACGCTTGAATGAGTTGAGATCCCAACTACGTTTTTCTTTGAAAGGAACTAAAAAAGAAAGTTAACGGATATGAAAATTTTTCGGGATTTTGGAAAAGACTAATTTAAGTTTTTTTCCAGCATAAAAAATTCAAGGACAACATACACGGAATCAGATACATGTAATTATATAATATGTCTCTGATGGAATAATTCGAATTCGAATTTTATGCCAGACTGGGACTAATATAACAGGGATATAAAATTATTTAACAAACCAGTTGATCGAATAAAAAGCGGTGTCCAGGCTACGATTTTCCGCTGTAACTTTTGATTTACTCAACATAAAATTATTCTAAAACATTTACCGAAAAGCTGATTTATCGTATATTTACAACATTAAATTTTCATTCACACAACAATGGGCGCGTCTTTTTACTCAAATAAACTCAAACAAACTCAAATAAACTCAAATAAACCTAAATATCCGTTTGCATACCCAAACAGAAGTAAAATGGATATAAAATATACCTTTTTATAAATTAAGAGCAATAAAAATGCATATTTTAATGTTATTGTGCAGTTACTTTCACCAGGGGTTGTTTTCTTGTGAATAGAGGTCGTAAAAGTATCGAGAAACCAATTTTGTTTTGTGTTTCTGTCAAGTTATATGTGCATACCAAACGAAAACGCTGCATAAAAATATATATAGGTACTGAATCTTGAAATGAAAGTAATGTTGAAATTTTAATTAATCATTTCATCGATCTGTTAAAAAATTTTCCTCGGTCGTTGGTCTTTATATGCTACCATGCAAGTACACCATTCTTTATTATTCATATTTTAAAAGTTTCAATGTAAAATAGGAATAATGTAATAGTATGTATCAATTATATTTTAACATATGTTTAAATTTTAATGCTTGTTTTAGTGGTCAATTGATGATGTTCAAGTGGTCGGCGGTGGTCGGTGGTGGTCGGCGGTGAAAATACCTACCGCAGATAAACTCTCTTATCCGACGTGACATCACAGTGCTGGATTGACCAATCAGATCAGTCGATTTAAAGTGTCTCAGTGGTATTATTCCGCCATTTTTGTCTAATAATTGTTCATTTAGGTTTCATTCATTAAGAAATTTAACAAAATAGTTATTTAAAATGATATGAAAGTTCATATGTATTTATAATTTATATTCCTAATCATTTTTATAACATTTTAATTACCAAAACGTGAGTTAAAACACATGAGCTTTAAATCTCTTGCTGGATTTACAGAACACAGAAATTATTCAAGGGAGATAATTTAATAAAATATTTTAACAAAGATATTACTAGAGAAATTAACATTTTGCAATTTTTCTCTCTTATTTCAACGGTGACCCCTAATTTTTATTTTTTATATGTGAACTGCATAATGAATTTTAAACACATGCAAAGTATGAAAAAATTCTATAATAGATTTTTCTAACTATCCTCTCACATGATCATTTTCCCTATCATTTCTATGTAAAATCCTGAAATTTTCAATTTCAGATTTTGCGCTTAAATGCACGGTGACCCAGAAATTTTATTTTACATTTTGAACAATAATACAATTATGTTTCTACACTGAAAATTTTACAAAATTCTATAATAGAAAAATAATACCCTGCAGACACCTTAAATCAAATGCGGTGACGCTATCGATGTTTACCTATGATGATCAATTAAAAATAATATTTTCGCTAAGTATAGCGGAAAAATGTTGTATTGTTACTTCGGTGTTCGGGTATCTTCGTTTGTTGTTTTAGGTAGTCGACCAATCAGATGATTTGGTATTTTTCCGATGTTCAGGTCTGTTTGATTAGGTATTGTCAGTTTCTAGCCGCCGTGCAATTATACAAGACGCGATGGACGCCGGCTTACGAGACACAATCCAAGTTGAAGTACATAATGCCGTCAAGAACTCACAGGACCAACTCCTAAACAGTATGACAACGCTTCTGGACAGTCGTTTGGAAGGATTTCAGAAGAATATCCAGGATTCACAGAAATCTTTATCAGACACGCAGTTAGCCAAGATTGATGAAACTTTAGCCGACACCTACACATTTCGTAAAAGGGGAAACGAAGAGCAGTATAAGCATAACCAGAAGGTATTCATCAAGATGAAGGAAGCCAGCAACCAGGTGGAGACAAATAATTTAACGCAGGAGAACATAAACAACGCCAAAAGGAAAATCACAGAAGGTATGGACTTGATAAAGCAACGTCAAAAACTCATCAAGTTGGCTGATTCATCCGACGCCGGTCGAGTATATCGCAAACCCCTTGGCTGATGACTCGGATGACGAAAGAAAGATATACAAAGCCCAGAATCGAGCCGACAGTAAGATAAAGAAGGAAAAGATGATTTCAAGACCGCACCCTATATCGTCAAGAAAACAGCTTCTACTTTGGGAAGTCCTATCCCGGTAACAACGACTGTTCCATTTAGACCAGGGAGATGCTTTTTCTGCAACGAAAGAGGGCATTGGAGGAGAGAATGTCCGAAAGCAACCACAGAACAGAGGAGTAGTTTAGAAAAGATAAGTATAAAACATTTTATTTATAATGATAAGTCGAATACACCTTTGTTGACAAACAAGATATCACATGACATTAAGGTTTCGACCAATATACAAAACATAACTGACGATACACATAGGAATATCATTCAAAAAGACACAGGTGTAGGTCGTTTATGGCATTTTCTGCCGTACAGAAATAAAAGAAACCTTTTGACACAAATGTATAAAAATACAGAACAAAAAATAGTAATAAATAAATAGTAATAGACAGTAATTCAAATTGTAAATATTCTGAACGGTACATTAGGTGAAGTTTGTGATTAAAAGGCCAAATGTTGATGTTATTGAACTTAATACACCTTTTTGTATTATTATTATTTTTTTACAATATGGTTTTCATGATAAGGAATGGAAAGTTTGATTTAGTAGGAGCCTTGGATTTTTTTTTAGAAACTTTATGGGACTGATTTTTGCAAAAAAAAAATAAATAAATAATGATAAATAATAAAAAAAAAACAGCACTTGGGTTGAAAAAAAATCTGGAACTCTGTCCATTAGAAAAAAAGCCTTGCTCAACAGATTTTCTTAGTATAGTGTGGGGACAATTATCTGGCCTGATCATCTGTCCATGTGTTGAGGCTTCATGATGTCTTCAGCTATCCACATTGTGACGTGCACTCCACTGAAAATATCTCATTAACTTTAAAACAATGTAAATAGAATGCAAATTTTTAAGTTCCATTTAAAATATCCTTGTATTACCGTTGAAGTAGAAAAAAAACGATAAAACCTCTGTAAATATGTTTGACAGTTGACCGTTTTGCATTATATATAAATTCATGGATTTTTGTTACGAATTGTGTACCATACACCAGTTTTAGGAAATACCGCGGTACCATAGTAATCTCCCCTGGAAGACAAAAAAAGATGGGCGATCGTTCATACGAGATTTGGGGGAAATTACTGGGCTTTCATAAAACATTTTATTATATTCATTAGTGGAAATACTTTTTTAATTCATTTCAAGAAAATTTTAATTCATGTACGTATTGATTATCAATTACGATTACAAAAACTTTAACTACCGCGGTACCATAGAACCCCGGGCTATTTAGGAAAATCGTTTTTATTCCAGGAAGAACTTTTTCATATGCTCTCCGGATACTGTGTATGCGTTGCATTTTAATTGTACTTGTAACACTGCTTAGTGTCTGGGTAGATCTGATTTAGCACAGCATTTGATCTCATCATATTATGTTTATTTTTTTGTTGATTGTTGCCTGTTGGCGTTTGTTTATCAAGATTATTTCTCTATTTATTTTCCTTTTTTGCATGAACATTTGTTTTTATGTTAAAGATCATTGACATTTATTTACTATGCAAAAAAATGTACATTATATAGTTATTTTTTTTGTTGCACGTTTATGTTATGCTTTAATAACTTTCAATATTGAGCTAGTTTTTTCCACATCATTCACCTGATTTTTTGCTCTTTGACCACTGAAGCGCGATTGGCCAAAAAATAAAATATATCCTTCCGCAACATGTTCGCGCATGCCAAATGACCAACAGCTGATAATTTCTAGTATCACTTGTTGCTGGTCGTCTTGCCTTTGATACAAGCTTTAAGATGTAGTAGAGATCAAAGGACACTCTCCCAAATTACCGATAAAAGGTTGTATCAGTCAAGTAAAATACAAACCGCATGTTGTAAATCCTTTGACAGTAGCAAACAATGGGTCAAAACTGAGATTAGTATTAGATGCGCGACATATCAATCCTCATTTGTTCAAATTTAAGCATAAATACGAGGACGCCAACACGGCTAGACAATTGTTTAATGAAAGCAACTATATATTTTCATACGATTTAATAAGTGCTTACCATCACGTACGTATATTCGATATTCCACACAGATGTGACATATTTAGGTTTTAAGTGGAAGGGCGAGTTTTATGTATACAATGTTTTGCCTTTCGGGCTAGCCACTAGCGGCTATATATTTAGTAAACTAGTTAGGCCACATCAAATTAATTAATAGATTCTCATCCCCACCCGCCCCATTTTTTCTAAGCTGAATTTTTTTTTTATTTTCAATTATTCAGAAATTTTCTTTAAATTCCTATCAATTCCAGTGAAAATCAGTAAAAAATATAAAATAAAACCCTCCCACCCGCCCCAGATTTTTTGTTACAGGTGGATGAGAATCTACAAATTAACTTGATATGGCCTAATAGAGAAATAGTAAAATATTGGAGAGCCAATGGTCTTAAGATAGTTATGTATTTAGATGACGGGCTCGGCGGAGGTGATAACTATAATGATGCATTGATTGCAAGCAATCGTATACAGATTTTGGTTTCAGCATTGCACATGAAAAATGTAATTGGGACCCAGTGCAGAGGTTAGAATGGTTAGGTTTTTTATGGGATATGTCCGACGGGGTTTTAAGGGTCACCCGAAACGCATTGATAAATTGAAAAGTTCACTTTTAAGTCTCATACAACAACATAGCCAAGGTTCGGCGATGTTTTGTGTGCGTTTTATAGCAGGTATAGTAGGCCAGATAATTTCGACACAAGCTGTGTTAGGTGAACAAACTCGATTAAGAACAAGATTTGTGTACGACTGTATACTAGCAAGGGCTAGTTGGAATTCAAACATAGAAGTCAGCCTCGAAGCAGTTAGAGAATGCATTATTTGGCTTGAAAACATTGAGCAATTAAATGAGATAGGATCTCAGTTAAGCCATTTGACATATAACGAGGCTCACGATGTGTACATTTTTTGTGATGCATCAGATAAAGGTTTTGGGGGTCATTTGACAAGTGGTTCAGATCAGGAACCATTAGAAATCTTTGGTAGATGGTCACTTGATGAACAAGTTCAGAGTTCTACCTGGAGAGAGCTAGAGGCTGTAAAAAGAGTGTTGATGTATTTCAGCACAAGGTTACAAGGTAGGGCGGTTCGAGTTTACACTGATAACAAGAACGTAGCACACATAATTAGAATAGGTAGTAGATAATTTCTTTACACAGAATTGATTTGTCAATTCATAAACTTTGCAAAAATAAGTAGTCAGATTGTGACGATTGGAGCGTACAAGAATGGTTATTGGAATACTTAGATAATTTATGAGGTCCACACGATTGCGACCGTTTTGCGCATGACTACAATACCAAATGCAAAAATTTTAACTCGAAATTTTGGTGTCCAGGCACATCTGCCATTGACACTTTTACGGTTCACTGGCGGGACAAGAACAATTGGTTGGTCCCTTGATTCCAAAAGTAATTAATAAATTAAAGCACGATTTCAGTAACGGTACTCTTGTTCCTGAATGGACATCTGCGCCATTTTGGCCGATGATCATGGACGGTCATGGCAATTTGAGATCATACATAGTAGATCACAGATTTTTTCAAGGAGAAAATATAACAAAAAGAGGGAGAGGGCAAAGTGGCGTTTTCGGTGACCAGTATTTGAAATTTAGATTTTTAGCTGTTAGAATAGCATTTAACCAATAGCATGCTTATGATATTTTATTATATTAACAGGTATGAGATTTGAAAACTATGTTACTGAAGCTATTCGGGACAGTGAAATAGACGTCAACAGCAGCCTGTACAAACTGTATCCAAAAATGTGTGAACTCTTACTTAGCAGCAAAAGTGACAATACTGTAAATAATTATTTTAACGCTTTTAAAAGGTTTGAGAAATTTATAATTTTAAACGGACACAATGCTTTACCTGCACAGCTTGTGCACGTTGCTCTCTATTGGACAAATGTGCACGTTGCTCTCTATTTGACAAGTTTATTGAAAAACGGTTCTACTTATCATCCAGTGTATAATGCAGTTTACGGAATTAAATGGGCTCATGAAGTTAACGGTCTTGACGATCCAACTAAAAACTCATTTGTTTTATCCGTTCTGGAAGCATATAAACATGTTGCACCAAAAACAGTTCAGAAAAAAGAACCTATTTCTACAGAAACTTTAATTGATCTTTGTAATTTATTTAAAGATTCTACAGATTTACTTATTATTAGGGATACAACTATGATATTATTGAGTTTTGCTGGATTGCTTAGGTATGATGAGGTTAGTTCATTACGTTTTTGTGACGTGCAAGTTCGGGATGATTTTCTTATTTTGAAAATAAAGAAGAGCAAAACAGATCAGTATAGACAGAGTAATGAGATACTTATTTCTAAAGGTACCACGTCAGCTTGTCCATACAATATGTTCTTAAGATATATTCATCTTGTCGACTGCATTGTTTTTTCGGAATATTTTTTATTTAGACCAATATACAGGTCAGGTAGAATATGTAAACTCATACACAAGAATAAAAAACTTAGTTACACGGCGGCTAGGACAACTCTGTTAAACAGAATCAGATTGATTTCTCCTGATTGCAACATAGGTTTACATTCGTTCGGGGCGGGTGGTGCTACAGCGGCAGCTAACGCAGACGTTAGCGAGAGGTGTTTGAAAAAACACGGCATGTGGAAATCGGACTCCAGCAAGGATGGCTATATACTAGACTCGAATGAAAAGCGTTTGAGAGTGTCGCAGGCTTTGGGTTTATAATCATTTTGTTTTTTGCAATAGGCCCCTTTATTTGTATTTTTCTATCATGTTCGGCGGGCTGTCGGCAAATTGACATTTGCGTTTAGTTATTTATGTTGCCTGTTTTAGTATAGATAATGCTAATATTTTCCCTCGTTTCGCAAAGTATAGCGGGAAAATGTTGTATTGTTACTTCGGTGTTCGGGTATCTTCGTTTGTTGTTTTAGGTAGTCGACCAAATTTACCGATGTTCAGGTCTGTTCGATTAGGTATTGTCAGTTTCTAGCCGCCGTGCAATTATACAAGACCACACGTTTTTATAATACTCATTATGCTTTTTTCGGTGAGGTCCGACACCATATCCTGAGATGACCTCGAGCATTGGTGTCGGATACAGGTTTCCACGCATAGTGGTTTTTCCTGGACGGCCTTGGTTATCGGTGATGGATACATATTTTTTTCAAATGAGTATAGCTTACTTTTTGTATAGGCTGCGTATAACAAGTCTTATATATGAAATTCCATGATACTGTGTATTGTATTATTTATGACATGTACATATGTTACTTTATATTATATTTATTTAATTAAATGCACATTTATACCCATATACATTAGGGTTGAAGGCATACATGAAGGCATATTATAAATCGGCGTCCATCATGTTTGGCGGGCTGTCGGCAAATTGACATTTGCGTTTAGTTATTTATGTTGCCTGTTTTAGTATAGATAATACTCTATATATTCGATGTTATAATAACTATGATCTTGAAATTGGGATATTATGTTAACATCCGCTGCTTCTGTGCTTTCTCTCATGCATAATGCTTAGTGCTTTTCTGTTTGTACTTGTCTTTTACTGATGCCAAAGACATATAATTACATGTCTCTAGCTGTTAATGCTTAGCTGAGTAACTTTAGTTTTCTTTTATTAATTCAATGTGATATTTGTGTGCATGCTTATTTATTTTTGCTTAATTTACCTTTGTGAGTGATTGTCTTAGTGCTATTTAGGGGACGACCATTTGATTTTGAAAGGGGGGGGGGGGCTTGGAAGATTTTTGAAATAAATATTCTGTCCTGCAAAAAAGAGGAAATAAATATGGCACTGGATACGGTTACACAGATGTGTAACAATAACGTAAGATTAATGTTACACAAAATATTAATATTCAGAGTACATTGCCGGGTATGGGACCGATATTTTCCGTTTGTAACAAAAATATTAGAATTATCGTTACACATCTTATTGTTACACATAATAACAATTTCGCATCTACTGTTGATAATTTAACAAATAATAATAATAAACCGTAGGATTTTTTAAATTTTAAAATAATACTAAATATGTTCATTATATTGAAACTCAGATAAAAAAAATAGTAATTCTGCGTTGAAGTTGTTATATTAGTCACAGCTTGCAGGCATATCAATTCTATACAACATACTGTAAAATGAATCCATGAATGTTCACCGGCTTATTTTCTGATCGCATTAAAAGAAACAACTGCTGAAAAAGGGAACATGCAGAATGAACATGCAGGTGTGCAACACACAAGATGTGAACATCTCTCTATCCATCATTTGCGACGGATGTTTGGAATGGCAACATCAAAAATGTACCGTCTTAAAAAGCTGCACCGAAATTGCGCTATTGGCTTTGCAGTGAATGCCTTAGAAAGTAAATGAACAAAGTATTGGAGTATTGCCAGTGTTTTTTCGCCTGTGTATTTTGTATTGCAACACTTTGCTGATTGAAATATTAAAATAATGCCAAAACCGACTGAGAGGCTGGACATATTTCCCGAGCCGTAAGGCGTGGGCAATTTGTGCAGCCTCGAAGTCGGTATTTTTGGCAAATATCACTCAACAACATGATATATTTCTTTAATTCCACCGAAAATCTTTTCTTCTCGCCTTATTGAAGATTTCAAAATGTAGTTTTAACGGATGATAAATTCGTTCCTCGTTTTCAATACATAGTTTGGTTGTTAAGGCGGATGCCACAATACATTTTTCATCATTTTTAATTTGGGATAAAAAAGTCATGATTTTTAAATTCAGGCGAAAGTACACTTGTTACGGTATCGTCGGGTTCTTGAGATTGTCAAAATGAACTATTTGTTTAGGTAAAAAAAAAAAAAAACTCCGCTTATAGAATTTCTTATCGAAAAAAAAACTTAAAATCTTAAAACACATGATTGGTTTTATCGGTTTACTAAAGAACTTCAATCTGTAATTTAACAACACGGAACAAAACATAAATGAAAGTATTAAAAATCAGTTTCGCAATCAGAACTATATTTGAAAAAAGAAAGGAAATGGGGTAAATGCCAAGGAGACAACATCCCATCTCCAGGTTAAAACGACCCAAAACAAAGCATCTAGGGGTCACCGTACGGTCTACAACACATTGAGGAACCTCACACCATATAGCAAGCCCTAAATGGCCCAAAAAAGGTAATGAAAACAAACCACATCCAATAACCCGAATATCAAGAAACTAAAATTTTATAAGTAGACAAGGATCAGCCAATGACCAACATATTCCTGACTTGGGACAGGCGCAAAAATTGCAGTGGGGTTAAACTCGTTTTCTTGGATCTAAACCCTTCCTATATGTGTGGCGAATGGCTAAAAATAAATACACAAAAAGACATATAAAAATGATGAAACCATTCATCGTCATTTCAAGTTGAAATTGACATCGAATACACATTTCGCATCGTCCCCTTTTCAAGTCAATGCTAAACCTATGGAAATTTTATGTAAAATCCACAGCATTAACGGCTTGATGGTTCTTCACCAAACTTCGTTTGCAGATAACTGTTTCATTTATGTATACAAAGCTACCATTCATTGCAAGTTTTATGAACAAAATAATGAGTATTTATGATAAACAACATAAAAAAACGAAACTGCTTTTTTTGTCCCAGAAAACATCCAACTACCACAATATTTTCAAGATTTTTTCTGCAAAATCATTAAATTTGTTGATACTAACATAAAATAATGGTAGCTTTGTATGGGTAATTATCTCAAGAATTTGCAGATAAAATTTTGGAATAAACCAACATGCCGTTGAGGCTGGGGATTTTACACAAATTTCCCATAGGTTTAACATTGAACTGAAAAGGGGACCTTTAAAAACCTTAAATTTAAATAATTACATTTCATGAATATTCATTTGAATTCCGTCAGTTTGGTAGGTGAACATCGATCACGTGGTATATCAATGAGAAGTTGCAATTCCCATAAAACACATTTGACCACGTGTTTGTAACGGTTTATATTATCCGTTATGAAATAAGTTCCAAAGGAACAAATTTCATAGCTCAAAAAGTGAAATAATCTCCAGCTGGAAAGTATTTACTGCTCACTTGGTGAAATAAGATCCAGACGGAATAAATCTCGTAGATATATCAATAACATTTGTTCCATTTGGATTATATTTCACAGGACACTATTTTGGCTTACATGTCCACGTGGCGGATGAATTTGTAAAAATAGAATCCCAATGTACATGATGTACTTTCCTGTAAATTAAGTTGTTTTTTATATTTCGGGTTTAAAATGTAATTATAAGAATTGAATGCATTATTTTGAAGTTTCATATGGACTATGAAAGGGTTGACCGGGCGCACAAAAAATGTGCTTCGGTCAGCCCTTTCATATCCCAATGAAACTTCAAAATAATGCATTCAATTCTTAAATCAATGCATACTTTTGAGATTGTTGATTTTATTTGTTTTGTTAGTCCCCATGGAGGTGGAATAGTGCATTGTCAATAAAAAATAATTGGGATTTTTTGTTATGAGGAATGATGCTATTTTTAGAACGTGGTATTTTTTAAGAAATACAACGCTGTGATGGCAAATACCACGGCAATGGTGAAAAATAGGAGAAAATCATGACATTTGTCAAAATATTTAATACTTGTCAACCAATCAAAAGCCAGCATTATTATATAAGGTGGAATTATTGAGAATATCCATTTCTTATTTCAAAGTCCATACCTTTATTCTTGAATAAACGAAATCGTTTGTGTAACAATAATGTGTAACAATAACACGGACATTTATTGTTACACACAGGAATTATCAGTTCCGTATCCGGCAATGTACTTTGAATATTAATTTTTTGTGTAACAATAATTTTCCGTTATTGTTACATATTTGTGTAACCGTATCCAGTGCCAATAAATATTCTGGCCTCAACCCCCTTGAAAATAAAAAAAAAATAAATAATCTGTTCCCAGATTCTTTAGAATGTTATATATAAAATAAATTTTCTGGCCGCGAAGCGGCGACAAATAAAATTTATGACCCGCATTTTAAAAATTCGAAAATAAATATTCTGACCCAAACAAATCTTCCAAGCCCCCCCTCAAAATCGAATGGTTGTCCCCTAAGTATGTGATGCTTTATGTTCTTAGTAACTTTGTTTTAAAGTGTATTGTGTGCATTAACATTGTGTGCATGTTTGTATGTCGTAATGAATTGATGATTTGTTATTTATGTATAAGTCGGTAGAAAAGCTCCTTCAGAGCTTATGTTTTACTGTTGTATGTATGTTACCCGACTAAAAATAAAAATTACTTATATTTTACTTTTTTCCCGGGTTAAATGATGTTCCAAATTTATATTCAGAGTTTCATCAAGGACGTATGTAGGACCCTTAAATGTAAAAACGGTCATAAATGTAAAAACGGTCATAAATGTAAAAAAAATCTTACTCTAAATGTAAAACTTACGCTAAATGTAAAACCTGTTGTTATAAATGTAAAAATCAACTTGTCATAAATGTAAAAAAAAAATCCGCTAAATGTAAAAACTTTCTTTTACCATAAATGTAAAAAAATAATTCCGCTAAATGTAAAAACTTTTTTGATGATATTATTTCTTGGTTATTAGTCCCTTACCGGTTACGCTGAAGGGGGCTATAGGTTTGCACTCCGTTAGTCCGTCAGTCTGTCAGTCCGTTCTTTGTTCGAATCTTCGAAACTTTTAAAAATAATTTTCGAATAAAAAAGTGCTTGATGAAATGAGCAATGAAAGAATATAGAGTATATATAAATATAATATATATGTAAAATTGCCATAATTCAACATATGTGGTCTCCGTAGAACGGCCGTTCTTTGAGAAGGACAAAGATATAATTGGACAGATCACAGTGAATTTAACAAAACAAATTTGAAACTTTTCAAGGTGATTCATATGAACTGTCTGGTAATAGTAAAAGTGCGCGGCACCCCCCGTTACAGGAATGAAATTCAATGACACTGTGTACCAGTTTTTATTTCAGAATTTAATAAACACTGAAGTTACCTATGCATATGATATTATGTCTCGTCAGTGCAGAGCAAGCAAAACCATAAGAAACACACAAATCAAAACACGAGTGAAAAAACAACAAAAGTATATAAATAGAAGTCTGAGAACCGGCCAAGGACAGGAGATACTCCTAAATTAAATTTTACATTTTTCAGAATTGTATAAAATTAAAAAAAAAAAATAAATCGGTTTTTGGGCCAAAACCGAAGTACTGTATTACAGAATTGACCATTTTATCTGTTTGGATTTATGTTGCAATATTGGAAGAACGTTGAACGAATACCAAAGCAACAAACCGAAGGGATAAATAAAATCTCGTAAATCAAACACATGGTAATTAAAAGCTACAATCATTATGGAAAAAATACACGACAACAAAAACAGGGCAACACAAAATGCACAAGACAGCACTAATAAACACAAGGAGTGTGAACTCCCTGAATGGACAAGGAGCATCACCAGCTGCTCCGGAAGGGTAAGCATGATCTGCTCCGTGCACGGCACCCGTCATTCAATAAGCGGAAAATCAGGTAAGGGGTCGAATTCGGTGTTAGTCAATCCGGTATAGAACACTGAACTCTATTGGAAAATGTCCAGTCTCATTTTCGAGAGTGAAAATTTATATTGGTCTATCAAATCGTGATGACGACTATAAAACTTCTGTAGTGATGATATTAACAATGGCTGAACGTTACCCTGGGAAAGCAGTTTTTCAGACAGCAACTTAGCTCTACTGACAAAGTGTCGTATTCACTGCAAGCACGACAGTATAAGCTGTGGAATATAAACACCGTATGCTGGCGATGAAGGTATGTTAGTGCTTCGGAATGGAGTGTTCACAATTGGAAAGTTAAAATCATCACGTTTGTCATAAAGTTTTGATTTCAAATGTTTTCAAATTGACATATTAATTGTAGTTATACATGTAGCTGTAAAAACTCCGAAGATTGTGAAAAGTTAATTGATAAGTCGTGCATGTTGGAGCTTTCGGAGTGTTTAGTCTTTCAAAATCGGAATTTGCGGAAACTGAAAATGTAGTTTTTCATTTTCCTATATCTTTAAAACGAAAAATCAATTACTTCAGCTTTAAATATATCAGTCCACTCCAAATCAATTCCTAATTCGTCGGACATTTTTCAGAAAATAATACAGCAAGCGCGCGAAATTTCTATTTTTTCCTGTACAAATTCAATTTTGTGGAGTGAAGCGAAGCCTAAATTTTAATGAGGGGAATGCGTTTTTTATTTTGAAATGTACAATTCTGATATTTACTAGCGAGCGAACATGATATTTTACCTATAAAAATTCCAAATTGTCACTAAAATTCAGGAGCGAGCGATACAACTTATTTGCTTTGAAGAGAAGCGAATTATAATCTTAAGGAACAAGAAAACAGTAAAAAATGTTTCTCAAACTTCAAATTTTTGGGCAAGCGAGTCCGAAGAACAAGGAATCAATTTGTAGTGGCCTAATAGTAAAACATATTCTTCTATTTATACATGTAGATGTTGTCTAAATATTTTGAGCTGGGGGACCAAGCCCGACCTTTAACTGTACGTTATATCTAACCACAACCCGCCAGGTCAATTTGATCGAACAATCATTTTGAAAAAAAAAGTTATAAATTGACAGGAGATAGCTACAATGCACTTTATATAATTTCTAACTACATACTTTAGTTTATTTTTCAGGATCATATGACGGGGTAATAATTTTTGAGTAAATCTGGTTGTATAAAAATAATTTCATACTTTTCAACGCATTTATCCCCCGACACCGCAATGCTAGATCGAAATATCAGCACTTATGACATCAACTTAACGTCCCAGAAGGATAGCCATATGAGGTCGCATCGTTTTTAAAAAGAATGAGGTTGTCATAAATAATCGGATGTGGCAAGTCGCTTTTAAGTATATATTGGTCGTTTTTTAACACCACTCAGTTCAGAAACACCCCTTTTGCCTTTCTGCAGCTTCTCAGACAAAAATGGTTTTGTCAAAGTGTGCAGTCTACCAGGTTGAAGAATCTATATTTATTTTGTTCATCAACTTATGGTTTGAGGGTGGCTACGTCCATTTCCCGATATGTCGATTTCTTGTCATATCTCTCTTTCCAAGCGCAAAATGGACAATTCCAAAAGGCGAAATGAACCATAAACAAGAAAAACGTGGAAATCGAGAAGGCGAAATAGAATAATCGGAAAGTCTAGAAAATTTCGCCTTTCATCGACGTCTTGTTTTAGCCTTTTACATTTCTCATTCCACTTTCGATGTTATTTTTAGCTTACCTGAATTGGGACGACATTAATTCGGCCTGACGGCTCAAATATAATAACTAACGACTTGCCAATTTTGACTATTGGCCATTACCCTGAGGGAAGTGGAGAACACTACGTTTCGTTGCAAAACAATCGCAAGACATGATAAACGAAAGCAGTCAAATCCATACACAGGATTCAGATACAAATGAACAAGAAGGAGATTCAATTATCGACTCAAATGGAAATATGGAAGACTGTAATCTTACAGCTTCAGGAGAAATGTTAAACGAAATGACAAAACAGACAAATATCATAAGGAACAAAAGGAAACAGGAAAAAAGAAAATTACATGATCGTGATCACCAAGAATTTTTACCCCGGGAAATTCAATTTATTATTATCCAAATGTGTCTGCAGATGAATCCCTCATTTCGCTTTACACTTCAAAAGGTCAATTCATTTTTCAGACAAGTTGTTAGGTCCATTCCTGGTCCACAACTTTACATCCCCTTCAATATGCTGGCCCAAGTTCCAAATCCAGCCAGTGTCCGTCGCCTACATAATGTAGCTGGTAGGGGGAGTGGTCTTATAGCTGAAATACGGCGCATCATACCCGATCGTTCCTGGATAAATTCTTGGTTCTAGTTAAGAGAACTGGAAAATAGGTGGTTTGAGATAACTTCCATTTGGAAGGCGTCGCGTTGAATTTTTTATGACAAATGATGTAAATGTGTGCATCTTTCATGTGACTTGAATTCTTCTCACATTTTTGGATTTAGGAATTTAACTTTGAAACAGAATTGTTGCATATAGTCTATAGATGCACAGTTAAATTCCAGAATTATGATTCCGGTGCCAACTTATGTAAATTTCCAGGAAGTGTCAAAGACAAACAATTTTTGAATTTTTTGGGTGAATTTTAGTATAAACAAACATTTCCTACAATGGCTAGATTTCAATTTTTTTATTCCAATTTTGGTAAATTTCCTGAAACTCTCAACGACAAGCAATGTTTTGTAATTCTTCTTAGCAACCATGATATTGTTTTATGAATTTCAGTCAAAACAACCATTTCCAATGGTAAGATTTCAAAACTTTTTACTCCAAGTTTGATAAAATCTTCTTAAAATCTGATATTTCTTTATGAAAATCTCAAGAATTTATCAAGGGACGATCCGGTCACTTTAGCTCACCTAGTTGAAAAGGCCATGTGAGCTTTTGCTTTCACTTTGCATCCGTCGTCCGTCAACAGTTTCAATAATCTTCTCTGAAACTGCTGAACTAATTGCAACCAGACTTGGCCAGAGTCATCATCGGGGTATGAACTTTTTATGTTCGATTAGTTGGCAGGTCAAATAACATATTGATGTTGAAACTTCAAACCCGATGTTGAAAATTGTTCGTTGACCACCGTTTTCAAAATGGTCGCCAAAGAAGGCGGGAAAATTCAACGTTGTCCGATTTAAATGAAATCTGGATTCCAAAAAGAAATTGAGGTTGCGACTTTAAAACCGACGTTGAAAATTGTTCTTTGACCGCCAGTTTCAAAATGGCCGCCAAAGGGCGGGAAAACTCAACATTGTCCGATTTCAATGAAATTTGGTTTCCAAATAGATATTGAAACATGAATAGCGATGTTGGCCGCGATTTTCAAAATGACGCCAAAAAAAAAAGCGGGAAAATTCAACATCGTCCGATTTCAATGAAACTTTGTTTCCAAATCGATATTGCTGTCGCGACTTCAAAACCTGTGTTGAAAATTGTTCGTTGACAGTAATATATATGACTTTTAATACAGTTTGAGAAATTGTTGGTGTTCAAGCTACCAAAGTTTGAGCGACTGAAGTTCAATTGTATAAGTTACAATGTTAGCTTGATTGTGGCTGTTGAAAGCCAGGTAAGTGATGCAGGCTCCTGGGGCCTCTGATTTTTATCTGCTTTTAGACTTCTTTTAAGAACAGAAACTTATTTAAATGTAAAAAGGTGCATGGATAGCTGTCTGTTTTGACAGCCCAATCTGGTTATTTCTAATTTAGTGTGGAATCCTATACCAGTAATGTGAATATTCGTTATACCGGTAGGGTATAGGTAAACCTCCTCTTATAATTTTTATGCATTTGAACAGTGAAGGATCGAATATACAGCAAATGAACATGAGACGAAGTCTCTACAAACACATGACAATTAAAGCAATGGAACAACGCCTTCATTGTCATCATGCGACTTCCATAGTTCCATTTGAGTCGATAATTGAATCTTCTTGTTCTTGTTCATTTGTCTAATTTAACGTGTTAACTTAATATTTTATTTGAGTTAACAAATGTTAATTGACCTCGAAGTAAGCTTATCAATATGCTCTTATCAATGGTAAAATTATTTCCATATTAGCATACAACAGATAAAGGGAACAAGGATGGAATTCATCTCCCATTGCCCACAATATTAATATGTTTCAGATTTAAGATACTTTCTTATAATGATCAGACCAAAATGTTGACGAACTTTTATTGACATTTCTAAAACTAAAATGTTTTTACATGCTTTTGAGCTACTGATAGAAGAGTGGGCGCCCCTTTAAAGTCAGTTTCTCTACACTGAATAGGGAAAACGACCTTTTAATAATCACAAAAAATTACTGTGAAGTACCAAACATCATTTTATTTAAGAAGAAAAGTAAATGACATTCGTTGAATTTTCCTTTGCGATTGAGGGCGATATGGTATTTTCTGTATGTATTTTTTCATTCCAATAAATTATGTTATTTTTATAACACATTTTTAGATAATTGCTGCTACTTTTAGAAAACACTTTTACCGGTTAATAGTTATACACAATATCAACTTTTGACCGACTGCGAACTATTGACTGGCTGTGAACTATTGAATGGTATGAACTGTTGAATGGTATGAACTATTTAATGGTACACTGTTATTGACTACATTCTAGGGTAACGGCTTTTTTCTGTTTCCCGAGGCCGTAAGACCGAGGGAAACAGGTTGGTTTGAGTGTTGTAGTATATAACTGTTTTGTTATACCTTTGTCAATTACAAGTGATCACGCGCTATGATAAACAATCATAATTAAGCCACGCCCCAGCGGGCAACAG
This sequence comes from Modiolus philippinarum, assembly GCA_002080025.1. Lineage (NCBI taxonomy): Eukaryota > Metazoa > Mollusca > Bivalvia > Mytilida > Modiolidae > Modiolus > Modiolus philippinarum. The sequence goes on from MJUU01035095.1 coordinate 19,472, forward strand.
TTCGAAAACTGTTGACGGTCATCAGTCTTCGAACTGTTGCCCGCTGGGGCGTGGCTTAATTGATAGTGAAAAACAGCGAAAATATTTACATTTAACTGCAATAGTATTATATATGAATATTTTCTTAAAGGTATAACAATATGAACTATTAACTGGCTGTGAAATATTGAATGGTATGAACTATTGAATGATACGAACCAATGACTGGCTGTGAACTATTGAAAGGTATGAACTATTGAATGGTACGAACTATTGACTGGCTGTGAACTATTGACTGGGATGAACTATTGACTGGCTGTGAACTATTGACTGGCTAGAAACGTTTTAATTGCTATGAATTGAACCAATAATAAAATACTTTTCAGTATGAGAAAACCCTTATTCACTGACTATGAGAAAAAGAAGAAGTTTATACCCCCTGAATACCTTGACTTTTTCCCTCGACTTTCGTCTAGGGATATAATTTTCATCTCACAGGACAACTTACTTGCTATTCTTCTCATAGTCAGTCAATAAGCATACACTGTTCAAATTGAGTGAAGTGTGACTATTTTTGCACTATGTCGATTATTTTTGTACTATGTCGATACAATAGATGCACAATTTATTTGTATTATATCTTAGTCATTAAGTTAGTTAGAATATGTATAAAGGGGTATTTACATATATTTTTTTATTTTTTTTGATGTAGTAGTTCATTATTAATTTTTTGGTGAAACTGTGGAATTGTTTCATAAATCCAATGTATTCGAAATAGCTTCTATTTCTGATCCAACAGATCCCGTTTATAAGATTGTAAATCTGTCAAATGTCGGTATTATGATGTCTGTCCGTCCACTCCATGTATTAAAATTTTTTTCCCATGTGACATTTTGAAATGATCCAAACTTTCAACAGTTTATCAATCCTAATGGGGTGGCTGAAATTAATGTGGTTAATATCTTATATCTTATTTAGTTTAGAAGAACAATTTTTAAAAGCAGGGATTTGTATTTGGCATTGTATTTTATAAACCTCCAATCATAATAGTTATAAACTTGACATACTTTTACTAATTGTATTCATTTCTAACAATAAATATATTTTTCCACTACAATTTCAGAGTATGTATAAACAAGGAAATACATGTATATAATAATTGACTTTACATAATCTTTAATTTTTTTTACAATCTTTTTACTGTAAGCGTAGTCCAAAATAATTGCCAACAGCTTGTAAATCTATTTTTTTTAAATTGACTGACCAGTTACAAGATTGTAAAATTTTGTATTTACATTACCTTGAATGAATCGTATTATATGTAATTTTCTATATATGTTTTTTACAAAATTTTGAATAAACATTTCTTTACTTTTTACATATGCCTTTTTTGACATTGGCCAATCTTTTTTTATCCTCAAGCTCACTGTCTTCCACGTGGGAAGCTAAACACACGTTAACATTGATTTTAACAGGAAAACTGATTTTCCTTAGTTCCTGTTTATTTCTGGCAATTTTATCAACTTTTCTACCTGTCACTCGTGCCATTATACATGTTTGTCTGACCGGACTAAGGTTCTCTTATGTGTTAAACTTAAACAGCGTTTCGAAGAGTTCTTCATCGGGTCTGTCAGAATCTGTTTGAACATGCTGTTAAACGAATAAAAGATTAATTACATTTGGAGTTAACATATTGGTCATTGTCTCATGTTCATTTACTCCATATCCTTTCTTAGAATATTTAATACAGGAGTTTGTAGTCTTTCAATGCAGTGTGGAGTTGGCAAGATGAGATGTATGCTCTTTATTTTCCTTAAATATGGTGTACTTGTACGTAAGATTATAGCTCATGCAAGTGAATTTTTGTTGATCCGAAATTATCGACTTTCTATTTATGTAAATTCTAAAACCTAAGGTTTAACTCCCTCCATTGTAGTCTTTACTTTAGTCTTCATATCACTGTTTATTTGGATTTCTTTTGGTTTTATGCATATTTTATGCATATTTTAAGCATATTTTTTTT
>MJUU01035095.1:22212-43398 GCA_002080025.1 Modiolus philippinarum
CATACATGTATTTAACATTAGACCTGATGTCATGGAACAAACATCTTTTTCATCATCCCTGAAACCACTGTTCAAAGCAAATTCAGCCAAGCTTTACAGGAATTTTCGCATTTCTCTTTGATTGGATAAAAAAAAAATAACCGCCAGCGGGGAACATTGGACCATATGGAGAAATCACATACAAGTATTTGTTATTATCTCATGTTGGAAGAATCACATAAAAAATATGAGATCAATATCTGCAATGATTTAGAAAAAATCCGGAAAACTGAACTTTCACAAAAATTTTCTAAGTCTGAGGCCCATAACTCCGTCAAAAAAACAGTAGACTTGAACCAAACTCAAACTTGATCTGTAACTCATGGTGGTTGTCTTATGTCCCGACTAATGTACATTGTACATTTTTTGTACTGACGTCGTGTAATCTTAAAGGTGTCCTTTAGGGGAATAATATCCTTACAAAAAGTTTTTACATTTAGCGGAATTATTTTTTTACATTTATGGTAAAAGAAAAGTTTTTACATTTAGCGGAATTTTTTTTTACATTTATGACAAGTTGATTTTTACATTTATAACAACAGGTTTTACATTTAGCGTAAGTTTTACATTTAGAGTAAGATTTTTTTACATTTTTGACCGTTTTTACATTTATGACCGTTTTTACATTTAAGGGTCCTACAACGTATTATATACTTGGTTTCATAAAAATATCTTGAAAAATTATGAAAAAAATCAAAGTTGAAGTGATAGAGATATACAGTAAAATGTTGACTGATTCACCGCCTTCCTCAGGTAAAGGTTAAGAGAATCACTAATATTGATCAATATTGGATATTTCACTGTGTACCTTTAAAATGACAAACGTAAATTGGGGAAAATTGCCAGTATAAGCAATACGACGGAACAACAAAATACAAGGACAGGATACTCGAGAGTAACTTTCAATTTGGTGTCAGAAGTCAGATACTTTTGTAATTATCTTCCATGATATACGTAACCAAGAATTAACCTGTCTATGTAGAAAGAGGTATAGGTCCTACGCAGTGGAGTCAATTGTACAAATGTAAAGGAAGAACGGCAGTGGAATGCTAAAGAGACAAAAGGTATGGTTATACAAAACAGCGAAGTCCATCCTGAGACATGGTAAAAACGACTATACAGAACAACAAAGGCATGGGATAGCCACTAAGCACAATCTAAATTCATTCTTTATATATTGTATGGCTGATGTTGGTCAAACTTTCCAAGACCAGAAGGTACAATTTAGAAAGTCAAGAAGAGAGTTAAAATATGGACCCCCAATGATGACCAATGATTACTTTAATGTTAACAGTGGATAAACCATGTGCATAATATTTAACAGAAACAGTGTATATCGAATCTAAAGGAATCAAGTTTAAATCTTCCCTAAGTATACTGCGAAAAGTTAACGTGGTTTTTAAGGAGACGGAGAAATAACCATGCATCAAAAGGAGATCTCGCAAAATGCGAGTCATATTTTGAGTTATAACCTGACAAGGACAGGGGCGTAGCTAGGGTCCTAGTGACGTGGGAGCACATAAAAGAGTTACAGATATGTGGTTGCCTGAGGCCTCACTAAGTCTGATGTCTGTTGCAAAACCCCGGAGGGGAGCAGGGAGCATATCCCCGCCTTCCTGGAAGCTTCACCTGAAGGTGATAAGAACTTAACAAATTATCCATCAAATATTTGTCACGAATGTGTGTACTTGATCATATGATTGATTGATTAAGAGTTTTCCCTCTTGTGAACAATTTTCTATTTACATCAGGACTAGAACAAGTTAATCAATTCAAAAAATATAAGTAAAGAAGAAGAAAAAGAAGGGCAACAGGGGCAATTAATATATTTTCAACTGGAAAAGGGGGCAAATGGGTAGGGGCGGGAAATTTAGCCTTCTGTACCGCCTCAGAATTACGACTACTCTTTTTAGAAAAATATATAAGGGCCCCTATATACTACATGGAGTGTTGCGTTTCTCCAAACAGTTCGTCTACAATGGTTCGCGGTCAGGTGTTTCGTATTTTGACCTGACTACCCCACATAGACAGGACAAACCCCTATTCACCATCCGGGGTCTGTCAACGGTGCCCCTGAAAACCAATTCAGTTGCTGGGTGTATACTTGATCAACCATGGCATTTGTATTATGCTTATAATTATTGAAAAGGGTTTTTTTTGGGGGGGGGGTTGGTAGATGTACACATGAGAAAGGATGTCAATTTACCAGCCATTTCGGAAGTGAAACTTATATGAAACTACATACATGCGTAGATTTTATTTGCAAACTATCAAAATATATCTAACACAGTCTAAGACTTATAAAGGCTTTAACAATGCAGATTGACAATACTCTGCACCCCTTTTTCCATGTCCCTCTTTTTTTCTTTTGATTTTCTTTGTTTGCGAAAATGAAGTGGAAGCACGTGCTGCCGTGCCTCCGGGTAGCTACAGATTCTATCAGCGCAATTAATGAAAACAAAGAGAGGATACCAGCCGGATATTTAATTGAGAGAAGTTCAGGCTATCTTGACGAGACCTTTCCAAGCTACTTAAGAGGTGCCGGGATGACGACGTAAGAATGAGTGATAGATCTATAGTCACGCACAAAATGAACACCGTGAATGCTTACTGTATAAGACACAGATCACCGCGTACGCCATTTGAAATAAATAGATAGAAAAGAGGAAGGTCAAAAGGATATCGTTCTAGTGGTAAAGAAAGATGGCCAAACTAAGTTCTGTGTGGAATACATGATGTTTAATGTTATCCCTAAAAGAATGTCTAGCCTTTACCATTTTTTTACAGTCAGGTGCCTGAGGACCACATGATGTCCATCCTCAAAAACCTCGTCATTTCAGCGTCTCATTGAAGACGTTCTATGAGACCTGCAATGGAAGGAGTTACTTCAATACATGGATCATATATATACATGTATCATATATATCATAATATATCTTAGTTCAAAATTTTATGGAAAAAACCCCCGATTATTTGATCGTCTCAGTGACACACAAATTTAAAACTAGCAGACAGGAGATACGAGATAGGCTATAACGAATATTTGACAGTCTCAGAGATACAAATTTAAAACTAATAGCGGACATAATGAATTTTCTTTAAAAAAATATTTCTTTTCCACTTTGTCTAAGAAAAAAGTATTACTACAGAACCAGAAAAGATAAGAGCAGTGAAGGATTGGCCTATTCCAACTTCAGCAAAACAAGTCTCGGGCTCTGACTTATTATCGCCGGTTTGTAAAGGAGTTGGCAACTGCAAGACCGCAGCAATAAAATGTAACAAGAACAGCTGAGGTTCGGGACTGAAAAAATGTCAAAAACATTTGACCATCTGGAACTACCCCTGGAACTACCCCTAACCAAGTGCATACACATAAAAACATAAAATAAACAAATCATTCACATTAGACATTGGTGTTAGTGATAAGGCCGTTGGTGCAGTTTTGTAACAGGTTCATGAGGGTTCAGAGCGAGTTTTTGCTTGAACAATCATACTGTGTTACACCATTAAAGTATTATATTGTAATATATCCATAGTTACACGTAAGGAACGGTTTGCTGTAGTAAAGCCTCTCAAAACTCTTTTCATCATTACTAAAACGGACCAGAAGTCCTAATTCGGACGGACAATGCAGCTGTTTCCTGGATGCAAAACCTGAAAACCAACGGGTCAAACACCAAGATAGTTTCAAGAACTGAGGATACAAAATTTGACAATACCAAATTGATCTGGCCTAAAACATTCAAATTCGGACGCCCTTTTAAGATGGCCATGCAAGTCATGCAAGAGACAGGAATCGAGAAACAAACTAAGTGGTCACGAGTCTGATGAAAAAGAGCAAGATTAACATGAAGCTCTGAACTTCGAAACGGAAAAGTACAAACATAAAACTGTAACGGAGAAAAACGAACATAAAACTAACGGAGAAGAACAAACATGAAATTGTAAGGGAACAAACGCACAACGATCTGTAAATTACTGCTTCTGGGTTTATTCTACAGAAATGACTCTCTAGTACAATCAGACAGTTTCTATTTCAAGGAACAAGATTGGTCAATCTTATTTGTACAATTTAGGGGATTTACGAGGCAAACCGAATTGGGACAAGGTTTCTAGGGGGTCATAGGCGTTGGGATCAATGTGAAGGCATGCCGTGGGATAGATTTCAAATAAATAACTTGTTGTCTAGACAATTTGATTTTGAGGACTCGGGGAAAACATCAATGTTATTTGTTACCACTGGGTCGATGCCACTGTTGGTCGACTTTTAGTCCCTGAGGGTATTTACCAACCCAGTAGTCAGTTCTTTGTTGCCTTTGCGAAAGCCGACTTTATTTTGAACTTGCAACATCTAATTCTTTGTAAACTTTGTTTATTAAGGAGTATCTCCCTCATGCAAAGCTCTGTCCTTGGGTGATTTTGGCTTTCAATTTAGATCATATTTGGTTATTTGTTCTCTATCAAGTTTTAAACATCCTTGAATTTAGTTTCTCCAAATGTTTAGATTTTATCTGCACTGAAGAGACAAAAGTTTTCGAAATGGCCATATGCAGAAACTAAATTAACAGCAACTTGGGTTCTGACAAAATGTTGAAAAGAATACAGCAAATTTTCTACCTGTATGCAATGAAAGGGGTCCATCATTGATTATTGTCGAAAATGTGACAAGTGCGCGGCACGAAAACCATCAAAACAGATTAACAAAGCCTTTAAGGTCAATACACTGTCGGTGTACCAATGGAACGTACCATAGAAGATATCAAGGGTCCATTTCACCTTTCAGGAAAAAAATCACTATGCATCGTCCAGATGATATTATCAATCAATTTGAGCCTCAACACCGCTTTTTGAATATGGTCTATTGAATATCCGCCATGGACAGAAACACATACAATACCAGATCATTACTTGAACTGTTGTTAATGAATTCATCTGCAGTTTTTGAGTCCCTCTCCAAAACCGTTCTGATCAAGGTTGTTCATACGAAGCTAATATCTTCGAGGAGCTCTGTGATTTTATTAGGATAGACCAGGCAAGGACAGCAAACCAATATCCTCAGTAGAATAGAAATGAAATGTTGAACGATTTAACAGGACACTATTATGTATGCTTAAACTTAAAATGAAAATGACCAAAGATCTTAGGAAGAATAACAGTAAAAATGCCATTAGTAACCTTCCTCGGTTACTAATGACATACAATACAGTCCACACAAGCACTGGTTAAATATGATGATGATATATTAAGTGACGTCACTCTCGCAAATCGAAGCGACAATTCAACAGAAAATCTTGACGGTAGCCCCGAAATATAAGATTACATTATTGGTTTACAAGGGAGAACAAAAATACTGTGAGCATAACTCACTAAATGATACCACAACAAAACATGCATGGATGGCAGAGTCCATGTTTGGTTTTGGGGCCCCAATAATTGGTCAGATTAAAATCTAAAATAGGTGTTGCACTACGACCTCTTTTGATAAAGACGGCAGCTCCGAAATAATAAAAGATTACATTATTCGTTTACAAGTGAACTAGAAATACTGTCAGCATAGTATGTAAAAACGTAGAAAGAAGCCACCACCTCGTTGCACACCATTGTCACATGTGGAACATGTCAGTAACATGAATGGCCTATAACGATTCTTCCTAATACAGTTGTTCATGCATGAAATGACTGCATCCGAAGGTCATCATGTCAGTAAGCAGGTACGGACTTTTCACCTAACCGAGTCGCTCATTCGTAAAGTAAGTCACTTGAAAGCAACCGAAGCATGTATTGCAGCTGGTATCCCAAAATGCATCAGACATACAAATATGGTTGATGCAGGACTCGTCACAAAGCAGTAATGAGCTTAAACCACTCCAATAACCAAGTGCATGACATGCATGAATACATGCATGAAATGTAGGTCACAGACATGACCCGAAGCATGCATAGTAGCTGTCGTTCCAAAATGCATTATGCATACCAATATGGTTGATGTGAGACCTGTCAGATAGTGAGAATGGTCTTAAACCATTCTTCCTTACCAATCGCTCATGCATAATATGTAGGACACGGGCAGCATCCGAAGCATGAATTGCAGCTGTAATGCATCATGCATTCTAATATGATTCATGTGGGACATGTCGATAAGTGGCAATGGACTTATTAACCATTATACCTAACCAAGTCGCACATGTGTTAATTGTAGTTCACAGACAGCATGCATTTCAACGGTCATCCAAAAAGGCATCATGCATATAAATATTGTTGACATGTCAGTAAGCGGGAATGAACTTTAACCATTTTACGTAACCATGCAAGTCGTTAATGTGTAAAAAGAAAGTCACAGACAGCATCCGAAATATGCATCGCAGTTGCCATCCAAACATGCATCATACACAGCAATATGGTTGATGCGGGACATGTCAGTAAATTGACCTAACAGTCTCTCATGACTGAAATGTAGATCAAACACAACATCCAAAGCGTGCATTGCAGTTGACATCTCAATGTATCATACATACCAATGTGGTTGACGTGGGACATGTCAGTAACAGGGAAGACTTAAAACATTCTACCTCGCCGAGTCGTTCATAAGTAAAATCTAGGTCACAGACAGCATCCGGAGTATGGTTTGCATTTGTCACCCTTATTTGACATACCGAATAGGTGTTGTTGACATCTCAGTAAGCAGGTATGGACTTTCATCATTCTACCTAACCGGACGCTGACACTCGGGGTATCACATAAGCCCTCTCTCACTTCGTGAGGTGAGCTAAAAATGCTACATCTGCTTAGACATGGATGTGGGATCATCAACAAACATAAATTTACCTGCCAAAGTTTTCTAACAACCACTTTCATCCGTTGCCCAACAAAAAAGCTAATAGAAAATAGTCACAACACAAAAACAACAACAGGGAACTCATAGAGTCAATTGCAACATTGCAACAAAACGTAGCATCATAAAATGGTCAAATGTGGACACTATAGACAGTTGGTTAGAATAACATTTTGCAGTAAGTTCGGTATTATTTGCAAATAACAAAACAACAACACAAAATTTGAAAGCATGATAGTGTAACCATATGAGAAATTGTCTGAACAACAAGTAAATCACAAATGAAATATATAGAGTACATATATCTCTGCAACGGGGATCTTTTTACGGACTCAGCACTGGCAATTCATACATCAGCACAAGCAACATTGTATATTTGCTGTTTTGTGATCATGTTTATGATAATAAATCATGTTCATGTAACCGGCTTTTGCTAGTGCCGGTACCAAGTCCGCCTATCCCGAGTTCCTTTCGTTGTTTACGGTTGTCCTTTGTCTTGTTTGTGTTTTTCCTGTGTAGTTCCCTGGCAGATTGAGACACGTGACTGTAATTTTCAGCCATTGTAGATGTTTCTTGTTATCCCTTTGTTACATTACTGAAACTTTGATTTCAGAATGAGACCACCGTGACAAATTGTGATCAATTGTTGGCTGTGTCCCCTCAGGAATAGGAGATAGTTAAAAATCGTTTGGCAGCGGCTCTCTACAAAAGATAATCTCTGGTATGGTGCCCAAAGGGTAAAAACTTATAGCAGAATGTTGGATTTTAAGGAACATATGTCAAGCCACAGGAGCAAAATAGATCTAATGCTAAACAGTTCTCCAATACAGAAAAATGGTTTCTTGATGTCTATTTACCTTGCAGCATATGCAAAGGTAATCGCATCTTCCAACGAAAACTCATGAGACTTTGAAAGCAGGAATAGAATATTTGAGATTTCATAAGCAAGGTAAAAGAAAACAACTAGGAAAAAGATGAATGAAAGAGTTCGAAAAACATTATGAAAGGACACAGGACGATCATGATAACGATGTTACCAACTGAATGTACTTGCCAACGAGATAAACCATATATGAGAACATGGAATTGAAAAGGTTGACACTGATTTGTGCGTTATAGAAATTTACTGTTATTATCAAAATTCTAATCACTTAAAATACTTAGGCTTCATTCCGTGCATGGCACTCGGTAGATGTCCTCTGTACTGAATTTGGCTTCCTATTTCGATATATTTGGAAATGAGTACTTCTTTTTCGACTACTTTTGGATTATGGCTTTCCACATTATTCGATTTTAATGCTGCTGATGAGAGGTCACTCTTTGAAACACGTCTACAGCATAACGAAATTTACTGTTTTTTAGGCAACTTCGGTATTTTTTGTATTAAGGTAGCTGTGCTCCAGTGTTCCAGTTAGGTCTCTGTTTGACAGCAATAGACTTTCAAATATCAATTAAGGCTGAGGTTATGAAAGAACTAAAGATGCAATGCTCAAACCGCTTGCAAGGAGAGTTGCATTTAATATGCAGGAACAACAAATCAATGAAAACATTTAACAATTCAATAGAAAGAGACTTTAAAGTCATGATTTTCTAAAATTGTAGCAAAGAAACTTGCTATATAGGGGATTATATAGAGGACGTTTAAATTGAGAGGAACTGTTTGAACAATGAGACCAGCAATGTCATTCAATAGGCTTACACCATTAAAATACACAGTCAACGTCAGATAAAGTGGATGATGATGACGAACTAAATGAGCAAGAAAGGAAACAGAGGAACAATGTAAAGAAACTGAAACATAAGAATAATGTCAAGATAGATTACAAAACAGAAACAAGATAATACCGAAGTAACTGTAAATTTAGTTTCTGCATATGACCATTTCGACAACTTGTGTCTCCTCAGAGCTGATAAATCTAAACATTTGGAAGACCATACACTGACTCAAAAATGTTTAAAAACGGATGGGAAAAAATAGCCAAATATGATCTAAATGGAAGCCAAATTCAGCCATGGACAGAACTTTGAGTGAGGGAGACACTCCGTAGTTTTCAACAAAATTTACAAAAAATTAGATATTGCAAGTTACCAAAGTACTGACTATGGGGCTGGTGAATACCCTAGGGGATTAACAGTTCACCAGCAGAAGCATCGAGCAAGTGGTAACAAACAAACAAAAAATACGGAAATTACTGTAAATTTAGCTTCTACATGTGGCCCTTTCGACAACTTATGTCTCTTCAGTGAAAATAAAATCTAAACATTTTGAAAACCATTAACTCAAAGATGTTAAAAACTTATAGAGATTATATGACCAAATATGATCTAAATGTAAGCCAAATTCAGCTAATAACAGAGCCTTGCGTGAGGGAGAAACACCGTGGTTTTCAACAAAAAATTACATATTGCAAGTTTAAAAATAAAATAGGCTTTCGGATCATCACCAAAGTACTGACGACTGGACTGGTGAATACTCTAGATTACTGACAGTCCATCAGCAGTGGCATCGACCCTGTGGTAACAAACAACAAAATACGGAAGTAACTGTAAATTTAGTTTCTGCATATGGCCATTTTGACGACTCATATCTCTTCAGTGCAGATGAAATCTAAACATTTGGAAGATTCGTGTAGAATATCCTGTCGATATCCACTATTGTGTAAGTAATCTAATTTATGTCCAAGTTCTTCTGGGAAGTCTTAAACTGGATGAGGAGAAACTAAAGAAGTGACAAATAATTCGAGAGGGAGAAGGACTAAGAAAGAAACTAGAAATGAAACTGAAGGAGGAGAAACAAAAGAAGGGGCAAAAAATCCAGGAGCAGGAAAGACTACTGAAGAAGCAACACATGAAGCTGGAGTATGAGAGACTTAGGATGGAACAACTGATGACTCGTGAGAAAAAGAGGCTAAAATACGAACTACAAATGATTCAGGGTGGGTGAAATATATTCCAAAGAGAAGAAAAGATAACTAGAAATTCAAAAGAGACGGGAGTTTTTTTATCAACAGTAAATAGGAAAATGGAGCATTGGGGAAGAGCAAAGACAGAATATTAATGTATGTCGCAATCCGAATAGAGGACAATCAAGGAAAGGAATGAGGAACATGAACAGATGCTGACTAGAGTTAAAACCAGAGCAGAAAAGAACCATTCAAGGGAGATCGACATCAAGAGATAGGGCAAATGAAATTTTGAGAGGAGGTGGAATGCCCCTCTTCCCAGCTGGTAGTGGTAAAAAGACAAGACAAGAAATAATCCATATGACTGTACCAACAAGACTTAAATGGCCGGCAAAAAATTGGAAACAATGCAATCCGAGCAGAAATACTTCAATTGGGAATTTTCCAGTATAGAACTGGAACTACACACTGGCAAACCTGTACAAACGTCAAATTATGAACTCTTGATTAAATATGAACTACCAGGAACAAGAGGACCAACTGTAGATGGAGAAAATGCATTGCTAGTTAGTCTACAATACCATAAAAATCCTCAAACAAGACAAACAAAATAATTCAACAAATATCTTTCTTAATATGTTGGAAGCTGTAATGACTGTGAAGTGTGTAACACGATTGGCGAAGACAGAATTCAGTAATTACTTCTAGAAGATGAGGTAACTTTCATTTTTCGACAGATTTTATAGATTGTTATGGTTATGATGAAAATAAGAGAATTCAACAAATTGTTATATCGTCAAAGCATTCAGAACCAAATTTTACCTATCACTGATATTTTATGCTTTTACAATGATACAAGGTAATGTAAATGCTAAGAAGTGCACTGTTTACACAGGAAGATGTATTGCTGTTTAACCCAATGCATACAGCATAATAAACATATTCCACCCAGTAACAAATTGTAGCATTGAGTGGAATCTGTTTATTATGGTTATTTTTTTGTAACACAACATTTATTGGTTATACTTGTACAAGTCTTTGTAAATACTGAATTTACAGTTTTGAAATTTTTCTGATAAGAATCAATTATAATCAACATTTTTTTTAGGATTCCAATCTCTGCGATATCCACAGAGATTGGTGTCTGTGGAGAAAGATAATAAAAGTCACATTATATTCATTCATATTTTATTTTAACCGAATCCTGCATCATTTGATTGTTTTCTCACACATACTGATACACATTCAAGTAAAGAATGCTTGACTAGTTTCTTTATTAAATAACTAATGAAGGGATATGGAGTAAATGCAAAAAAGACAAAGTCTTTACAAATACATGGGAGAACCAAGCAATGCAACAATGCTTTTATTGTTGTTCTCCATCTTGAAGTCACCATGAGGTTTCCTTAAAAGCTTCTGTTTTCATTTTCTTTTCAGTAGATTTCACTAATTGTGAAGAAAATATCATTCCTACTCACCGTTGGGGTCATCATAGGAAAACCTTCAATTTAAATACAATAATTGATGTAACATCAGAGAGATGATGACAAACCTACAATTTGCAAAGTCAGATGTCAGGCCCATAAGAGGTAAATCCTTTTTTTAGAGAGGGGAATTAGAATGGACCCCTCAAACTTTGTCTGTGTAATAACACATTTAAATGATACCCTAGCTGATTAATGAAACTATAGTTGTTCAATATACTTAACAGTTCTCACTACAATATAGCTGAAATATTGCTGAAATTGACATAAAACATCAATCATCCTAAAAGAAACTTATTTCCTGCATGGTTTGATATACAAAAATAATGTATTACTTAAAGCTAGGCCAATTAAATTTTCAAGGGGAGGGAGGAGCCTGGCCTTAAAATAAGAATTTGACATTCAATCTCAAAATAAACTAAAAGCATACAGACTTCATTCATAACTTGATTGGTTGATAGCCATTGTATTTTCTTTTAGATATTCTTCACTTTTTGAAAGCCTCTATCAAATAAAGTGGAACCCGTCTTACCTGGCACAGTATGGGACCACATAAACATGTTGGATTAAACAGGATGTCCGAATACTCAGGTTAAAAAACAAGAGGCTCTCAAGAGCCTGTATCAATCATCTAGCCCATCCCTCAAATAGAAAGATAAATGGTTCCCATAGGGTCCAATATTAATCTATGTTTCCTGCTTAAGGTCACCTTGGATTGGATGCAGACATGCAATACACAAATTTTTCACAGGCCACACAAGGATTTTTTTATCAAGTTAAGTTCCAATTGGATGAGTGGTTTCAGTAACCCAATTCTTTTAATGATATCAAATGTAAACTATGTCCTCACTGGTAGCCATCTTAAATAACAACATATTGAAGTAACTGTGAGGAATAAACTTAAAATAGGAATCGATGCAGGAAATCTTTTTTGTATGGACCAACTAAGGACCATTGTGACTAATTTTAGTTCTAATTGAACTACTAATTTCCAAATGATCTTTGAATGTGTTTTCCAAAGGGTCAACTGTTAAACTATGTTACTACTGGCAGCCACATTTGATGGGGTATGGACCTGCCAGATACAGTTATTGGAAGGTACCATCAAAGTACCATTATATTCTAATTGGACAAGTTGTTTCTGAGAAGAAATCTTTAAATGTGTTATCCATTTGGACTGATTTCAAATCATCTTTCAAAAATATATTTGGCAGGGGTTCCCCTGATAATTTACCTAATAAATACTGCTCAAATTAAAACATTACCAGGCCCCTTTCAAAAAAATATTTATGTAGGGTTTCTCCTTATTAACTAGTGTATACATATTTCAGAAAAAGATATGAAATTGAGCATACATTTTTTTCTCTAAAATTTTAGTTTCGATATTTGATTTCCATGGCAGCTGAAACTTCATCATCCATCATAATCCATATCAGACTACAATTCAAACAAAATTTGGACAGGGGTTCCCCCTATAATCTAGGTAACATATATTGCTGAAACTAAAACATTCAGAGTACCCCTTTCAAAAAAAAATTGGGCAGGGGTTTCCCTTATAATCTAGTTCATATATATTGCTGAAATGGTAAATAAAATAAGCAGATGTTTACATTAAGTTTATTACCTCTCTTACTTTTATTATCTCCTCTCATTTTCATTATATCTTATTTTCAAATTAAAGACAACCAATGAAAAGTGTTCTGATGTTCAAAATTAGAACCGTTTATCTGCACTACAAGTAACTGTAATAAAAACTAGAGCTGTCGGCAAAGCCAGACTAATACCCCCGCAGCTGCATTCAAGTACCATGGCATGTCATTTTGAAATTTTGACCTTCAACCACATAGTTCTAACAGAAATAAATCTTGTCAGGAATGAAGCTGCATGTTTTATCCTGATCAGATCATATCTATTACTTCATATAAAGGGTAATACATTAAATAATAAGGTGGATACAAGGACGATTTAACCAAGCTCTGGACACAAAATAAACAAGGATTCACTATCATAAAGGTCAAAGGTCAAAGACAAGATCACAATGACCTAAATTTGTAACGCAACACATCCCCTTCCCATGATGCATCCACACACCAAGATTGATAATCCTAGGTGCTATGATACAAAAGTTCTGCTCTGGACATGAAATGCATGTTTTACTATCATAAAGGTCTAAGGTCAAAGTCAAGGTCACAGTGACCTTAATTTGGTATGCGACACATTGCCTTCCCTTGATGCATCCACACACCAAGTTCCATAATCTCAGGTGCTATGGTACAAAAGTTTTGCTCCGGACACCACGTTTACTATCATAAAGGTTAAAGGTCAAAGTCAAGGTCACGGTGACCTGAATTTGGTACGTGACACATCGCCTTCCCACGATTCATCAACACACCAAGTTTGATAATCCTTGGTGCTACAGTACAACGGTTTTGCTCTGGACACGAAATGCACATGGTTTTACTATCATAAAGGACAAAGGTCAAAGTCAAGGTCAAAGCGACCTAAATTTGGTACGCGACACATCGCCTTCCCATGATGCATCCACACAGCAAGGTTGATAATCCTAGGAGCTATGGTACAAAAGTTCTGCTCCTGATATGAAATGCACATGGTGTCACCATCATAAAGGTAAATGTGACCTTCATTTGGTATGCGACACATCACCATCCCACAATGCATCCACACACCAAGTTTGACAATCCTGGGTGATATGGCACAAAAGTTCTGCTCCGGACACGAAATGCACATGGTTTTACTATCTTAAAGGTAAGAGTCAAGGTCACAGTGAGCTAAATTTGGTGCGCGAGACATCGCCTTCCCATGATGCATCCACACACCAAGTTTGATAATCCTAGGTGGTCCGGTACAAAAGTTCTGCTCCAGACACAAAGTGCACATGGTTTTACTATCATAAAGGTCAAAGGTCAAAGTCAAGGTCATAGTGATCTAAATTTGGTACATGACACATCGCCTTCCCAGGATGAATCCACACACCAAGTTTAATAATCCTAGGTGCTACAGTACAAAAGTTCTACTCTGGATACGAAATGCACATGGATTTACTATCATAAAGGTCAAAGTCAAGGTCACAGTAACCTAAATTTGGTACGTGACACATCGCCTTCCCATGATGCATCCACACACCAAGATTGATAATCCTAGATGCTACGGTATGCAAGTTCTGCTCCAGACACGAAATGCACATGGTTTTACTATCATAAAGGTCAAAGTCAAGGCCACAGTAACCTAAATTTTGTACGCGACACATCGCTTCCCATGATGATCGATACATTAAGTTTGATAATCCTAGGCGCTACGGCACAAAAGTTCTGCTCCAGACACAAAACTGGACACAAGGACAGACATGGTGATTCCGTTTGTGGGGGGTATAATAAAATTTCTGTATAAACAATAAATATTTTGCAGTTATTTTTGTTGTTAAATCATACCAAACATGTGATTTTAGGCTTGAATGTGTTTATACATTTAATCATAGGGTGCTTCCTGGTGGCAGCCATCTTGGATGAGGTACACACCTGCTTGATACCTTTTCTGGAAGGAACCATCTACAGACCACTGTGTCTTAGTTTGGTTATATATTGAATTGCTAGTTTCTGAGAAGAAGATCATTAAATGTCTTTTCCATAGGGTCTAATGTTAAGACTATGTTCCTGCTGGCTGCCATCTTGGATAAGGTACAGACCTGCTGGATTACTTTTTTGGAGGAGACCATCTATGGACCATAATTATAAGCTTGATATAATTGGACTGGTAGTTTTCTGAGAAGATCTTTGACTGGTAGTTTTTTGAGAAGATCTTTGAATGTTTTTCCATAGGGTCCAATGTTTAAACTATGTTCCCTGCTGGTGGCCATCTTGGATGAGGTATGTTTTTGCCTGATACAATATTTAAACAACACCATCCGAGAACTATTGTGACCATATTTGGTTCCAATTGGCCAAGTGGTTTCAGAGGAGAAGAACTTTTAATGAAAAGTTTAGGAAGGGTGAACAGATGACAGACAGACGAAGAGACGAACAATGCACGCCAAGTGATGGCAAAAGCTCACCCTTGTATAGCCAAGTCAGCTAAATAGCAGTCCTTAAGACCTGAAAATGATGTCAGATTTGACAAGATATTGGAACACTAAAGTGTTTGAAAAGACAGTTTCCACTGCATGTCTCATTTCTTATTTCTAGCATGCTGTTTTCTTTTTTTTATGAGTATTTGCAAAAAGAATTTGCCTTTTATAACCCCTCCAGTTTCTTCCCTCAAAATTTATTCTAAAGTTTCTCACTTCAATGTTTAAGAAGAATCAATAGCAATCAATACTGAAATCTAAAAGTATCCTGATAGAAACTATAATGTCCAACAAAGAATTAAAAAGTAAATATGAAATCCAAAATAAAGATATACCAGAAACTGAAAAAAAAATCTTGGATATAGCAAGTAAATTTTTAGAAAATTCAGATATTTGGTGTCATTCAACAGATATCAATTATACTTGAGAGGGGTATTTAAATAGCGAGAATATTCAAGTCTAAGATTTCACATTCCCCCTAATTGTTGGCTTGGAAAATATTTCATCCCTCAACTGGTATTTTTTTGTAAAAACCACTACCGATAATATATTGGTTCAAAAGTTAACCTATTTTGACCTGCAAAGTGATATAAAACTATTTTTACATTTGGGCAAGATGTTCATCAAAGGGTCTATCATAGTCTATTCTATCAACTTCTAAGTCTTTCACAATGTCATTAAATACCATCCACAGCTTACACTGAGAATTGTCAGATAAATGTAGACGATTTCCACTTAAACATAGAAAGTCTAGAGCATAATCTGTAATTTGGTGGGATTCTCTATAACTTATTATTTCTTTTGCAGTTTCAAGTAGGTCAGCTCCTTTTACCCAATTATACCTGTAAAAAGAAATTCAAATATATATAACAACTATTTCCACAAAATGTTTCTTCTATATATTGATTTCATCTTGTCTCCAGAGTGATTTCATAATATTTCAAAAAGTTACAGTGGTCTTTCATATACATATAATTTGAGAGTGATGCATGTCTAAATTTTTTTCTATGTATGAATAAATGCTTCAAATAAGATGAAGAGCAATGGCAGAAATGCCCTTATTGTATCAGCAGCCCTGTTTACCCCTCTTAACTGGAATCCGTATTCCAGCAGTAATGTCTCCATGATCTTCTGTATTTTGAGAATTTTTTTTCCATACTTAAGCAATTGAGAGAAAAGGAAAAACTTTTATGAGGTGAATAACATATCTACCTATGACTAAGCAGTGAATATGATTAGCGATAAAGAACATATTCATCTTTATATTATATTAGGATGACATCAGCAAATTTTGTCATTCCATCTGTGGAGTTCATTTCGTCAATTTTATCTGCCATCTTTTTCTATATTTCATTGTTTTGATTGATTGATTGATTGATTAATTAGAGTTATACATCAAGTGAGCAATATTTCAGATATATAAGGACAACGAGTAAAGGAGTTCAAAAATTCATATTCTAAAGATGAAAGATATACAAGAGGAAAGGACAAGTGAGAACAAGTTTTTACTGGCCTTGGAAAAGTGGAGAAATGGGTAGGGACAGGAAACTTAGCCTTCCACACGACCCCTATGGCGTCTGCTCTTTTATGAGAAATATGGAGGGGGACTTTAAACTGCACTTGGCGTGGCATTTCTCCTCAGTTTTTCTACAATAAGTCACGGACAGGCTTTCCATATTTATGAACTGACTACCCCATTTCCACTGTAAAATGGCTGAAGTGGGTAGGGGTAGGAAATTTAGCATTCAATACGACCCCTCTCGAGTCTGCTTTTCTACTAATAATATAGAAGGAATCTTTATACTGCATAGGGCTATGTAATTCTCTACACTGTTTTTCTACAATGGTTTGGGTTCAAGCATTCCACATGAGAAATGGGTATGTCAGGTACCTTATTTATGACCTGACTACCCAACTGACACAGTAAAATGTAAGAAGTTGGTACGGGTAGGAAATTTAGCCTACCATTAACCCCTAGTGAGTCTGCTCTTTTACGATTGATATACAAGGAGTCTTAATACTGCATAAGGTGTGGTAATTTTGAACACAGTTTATCTACAATGGTTCAGGTTCAAGCTTTCAGTATGAAAATTGGCTAGGGGCAGAAAATTTAGTCTTCCATATGAACCTTGTAAGTCTGCTCTTATACGTGAAGTACTGATGAGGTTTTTATACTGCACTGGGTGTGGCGTTACACCATTTGTCTACATGAATTCATGTTTGGGGCTCTCTGCATGAAAAAACTTGGTTGGGGCAGGAAATTTTTCTTTCCTTATTACGATCTGACTAACTCGCAAAGACAAGGCATTCCCCTATACACCACTACAGGACGTGCCCAGCAGCATTGTGTTTCAGAGACCTATATCAATGTTGAGCTTTAAAAAACATTGCTGATCTATACGAAGTTTGTACTTAACATTGATTACCCCATTTTGGAAATAGATACAATTTATGAATAGGTATATAAATAAACCGTATATTTCCAGTATGAATCCATAGTGTGAATTTTTACTTGAAAATCTGTAGAAAATACAGTAAATCCGTAGTGGTAAACACCTATGGTATCAGGTCCACTTATTTATTTTGGTTTATTTAAAACTTACTTTTGGCTTAAATAAAATGAATACCTTTAATAACAAAAAAATAAGATATATTAAGATAGTTCTGTCAGTTTGCATGCCAACTGACTTCTGGTTACCATCAAAGGGGCAAATGTAAGTTTGGAAGAATTTATTCAAAAGTGAATTTATTGGTATGTTTTAAAATTTGCCTTATTTTTTGCATCAATGTCCCACAGTTCTTAGTGCTCAATATTTAATATTTTCCAAGGTGTTTTGAAGGATTAGGTTCTGTGTTCCTGATGACCTACAAAATGACTCTGTATTATACTTTGAAAGTTCATGCAGACGGTTCTCGCGAATTGATTTAAAGACTTACCCAATATTGAGATTTTTCAAAGTAGGAGATTTCTGACTACAGCAAACAACTTTCAGTAGATTACATACAGTGTTCTCTGTTTAAAAGAAAATCAGATTTTAAAATTTAATTTAATTTTACTCATTTATTACAGTGAAATGATTTCCCACTTTCCTTTACCTAAAGGTCAGACTCTAAAAGATATTTTTCCATAAGTGGCCACTAAAATATTTCACAAATTTCCTAAATGACCTGAAGTTCAATTCATGCAGAAATATGGTTTTCTCAATGTGAAAGTTCTACACAGTAACATATTCTTGCGATGACCAAACATTAAGGTCTAATGAGAAATTTCTGTCCCCCCTACCAAAAAAATGGGGATGCAAATTATCCATTTTTACTTACAACTGGGTATTAGATTATGTAATAATTATAATACAATCTACAGTGAAACCTTGTTAAAAATGCCCCTAATTCTCATTTGTAAGCTTGCTTTATGCCACAATTTTTAAAAGTGCATTTTTGCCACATTACCTTTACATACATTATATATCTTCCTCAACCAATCGCCAAAAGCCCTTTATAATGGCAAAATTTGACTGAACTTAAGATGACATTATAATGAGGTTTTACTGCACATAATAAAATACATAAAAAGCGCTGTGCAAAATATAAAAAATTAGGTTTACAGTTGCTACAAAATATTCCATAAATGTAAGTTCAAACTTTTAAAGATGCTAAAGTCTCCATTAACAGGAAGTTCGTATGATAATAGTCTTGTAAAAGACTATACAAGTGTCGATCCTATTATCAAGCAGATCTGTAAAACAGTTGATCTAAAGGTTTATTGACAAATGAAGACATAAATGGAGTTAAATCACTATACTCACACTGTGGAGCACGGTTTAGAGATAACCACTCATTTTTCCTAAAAGCAATTTTTTTTACCAGATTCCCTAGAGTTAGAAATTTTGGCATATTCAAAATATGTTATTGTGTCAATATCTGTAAGGCAATTGACTATTGTCATTCTCATGATTAACATATTCACTTACTTAAATGGTTATTCTTGATGGATAATTCCTTCAAATTCGGATGTGTCATTACTGCATTTATAAACTCTTCACTATCCACTGAAATTTAAAGTAAAAGATAATTATGCCTTCAACACCATGTCATTTTTATTTTTTGTGACAGGCTTTCAAAGAAAATTGAATCAAAATTTTGTATTTTGAGATTTTTTTCTTCAAAGGATTTATAAAATGTTTTTTCAAGATATAGTGGTATACATGTTTTCAAAAGAGTTCAAATGTTAAACTAAGATTGGCCATGTAAGAAAAATCATAAACTGGTACATGTAATTGGAGAGCATCATAATTTNTGTAAAAAGCTGCCTCATCTATTTTTTGGCAGATAAAAAGATAAAAAAAATCACCTCCCTCCCTCATCATTTTAAATGAAAAATTGCCTGAGAACCAATTAATTAATTTTGTATGGCCTAATTGGAGAGCATCATAATTTTGTAGATGACTACCATGCCTGAACAAAATTAATCTTATACATAAAATGTTTCAAGATCAATCTATGTGTAAGGCAAAGATAATTGCCATTTTTATTAAGTAGCAAAACTATGTTTTGTTTTCAAATGCAGAAGTTTCAGCTAAATTCCGTACCTATAACATATTATTCTAAATTAAGAGTTTAAATGTTCACCATGGTTCAATCGTGTCTAGCATTTTGAATAAAATACTAATTCCAAAATACATTTTGCAGAAAACCATTAAATCATATATGATACTCTACTTAAATTTTACTTTATGTTTGTAACAGTTGTTAAAATGTAGCACAACACAACACATGTCATCTTTAAATAATCATCTGTACTAAAAACCATGACAAATATTATAATGATCTACAAAATCCTTGTCGGTTGTAGTTCAAACACTTATCCTATTCAATTTAAACAAAGACTGGCTACAGCAGCCATCTTGAATTTCTTATTAATATCATATCAAAAGTTAAGTTTGATTCTGATGACAAGATTTTTTGTACACAGATCAGTAGTTGTGATGGCCATAGCTCATATGGCACTTTGAGCCACTGAGGTAAAACTATTTAAAAAGCAAATCAGGTGATAAAAAAATATCAAGCTGTCCAGCACTTGTTGACATTAAATCAATAAAAGACATACAGTCAATGCGATTCCAGTACTCAGTGGCACTTACCAAATTCACATCTTAGACGACTGTAGTTCAAAATCAGTGTCTGTAATTTCTTGTTATGTTTTATAAATTTAAGTAGCTGGATTTCAACTTCATCTTTTATGACTCTGTTTCCACTTAATCCTAGTGTTTCTATTTGACATCTTTCTGATAAATATGAAAAGAGATAGGTAGAAATTTTCACATAACAAAATAGAACTTTTATCATATTCAATAAGATGTACTTATATAATAAATGCAAGTGAAGTCAATAGCTATGAAAAGAGATAAGTTGAAAATTTCACAACATAAAAGAACTTTTCTAATAGTATGTTAATAAATGCACATGAAGTCAATAGCATGGTTTATTTCCCAATTTTCTGCTTACATCGTTTTTTGGTGTTATTACTTTTCTAGGATAATTTCATTTGAATGTTGTGGACAGTTACAATGAAGAACAACAAGGACAAACAATCCCATCTGTCTATTACAGGTTAAAGTTTCAAGTTGACTCACAGACTTGGACTTTGATGTTTATAGTTATGAGAAGTTCTTGTTTGTTGCATCACTGATTACAGCAAGTATGTGACTGAAGTTTGTAATTTTGGTAATTTCTAGCTTACATAAGTAAAAATGCACCACAATTTGGACTTTAATGCTTTAAAAGTACTTCACAGAATTTCACAAAACTGTTAATTTTCATAAAGATTGACATCTACTGCACTGCCAG
>MJUU01035095.1:44575-54989 GCA_002080025.1 Modiolus philippinarum
TTGAAAAATTGTGAAAATTCAAAGAAAAAGTGGCAATAACTCCTATGTGGGTCATCAGATTTTCTTCAAAATTGCAGGACATGTAGATCTTACTATGCTGACCATTTTTGTTACCAATTTCAATGTACAAGACTAAAAGTAACGAAAAACTGAAATTTTTACCGAAAAAGGTGCAATAACTCAAAGACGGGTAAAAGGATATTCTTCAAAATTGCAGGGCAGGTAGATCTCATCATGCTGATCATTTTTATCCTTGTCAGAATTTTGATATCTGTAATGGTTTTCGAGTAATTTGCAAAAACGGCAATTTACCCCTATGTTCTATTTTTAGTAACAGCAGCCATATTGTTTGGTCTACAGTCATAAAAATCACAAACTTGAAAGAGCATACCCTCTTGTTAAATCAGTTCAAGTTTGGTTAGTATTGGCCCAGTAGTTTCAGAGGAGACGGACGGACAGACGGACGCCGAGTGATGGCAAAAGCTCACATGGCCTTTGGCCAGGTTAGCTAAAAACACTTAAATAAAATTAAAATATTAAGTTGAAATTTCTATTTTAACTAACACAAGTTAATGCAGTGTCTACTCCCATAACTAAATCAAAGGCAAGTATATTGGCTAAAATTATTAACCAAATTTTAAAAAATTCTAAATGATATAACTAAAATGAATTAAAATTTTGTATAAATTCTCTAATTTTCCCTATTATTACACCAAAATAGTTGATTTTTTTCATGACAGATTTGAAACTTATATGGCTGGTGACCCCCAATTTTTATTTTATTTTTTTGCATGTTCTTATAACTAAGTATTAGTCATGAAAATATAAGAAAATTCTATCTGACAGTTTATAGACCCCCATATCACATTAATCATCATATTATGCATATGAACATATAAATTAGTGCCTATGCAAAGCAACATTTGGTGACACCTAGACAGTGACCTTATACAAATTTAATTTCTTGTATTTTGCCCAGTTTGAAGACACTGACATCATCAGCAACAGTCAACCAAAGGAAATTCATACAAATTAATTATAAAATTTCTGCTTTGTTTGAGATGTGTACCTTTTAATTCATTGAAACCAAATTTTACCTGTTAAAACTGACAGTAGCTGAACCACCTGATCTTCCTTTAGAAAGCAGCCATTTAATTTGAGATGTTTTAAAGCCCTGTCATTCCTCAATAGTTCCAGCAGTAATGAAAATCCAGAGTCTAATATGGTTGTTATACTGAGATCAAGCTTCTGTATACCACATATTGGACCTTAAATATATTACAAGTATTAAATCATTTTACCCTGTCAGCTTTTCTTCATTACTGATATATATATATATATATATAATGTTAATGTGGCCTTTAACAGCCGATTTAAATACATATAGAATAATGGTAGTTTTGAAGGTCGAGACAGAAAATATCACCGTATCGCGACGAGTCTGATAGGACGAGCCGTGATACAAGTGATATTTTCTGTCGAGACCTTCAAAACTACCATTATTGCTTTTATCGGCAATGTTGTAAGAGTCATGATGTCAATTTCATGACATCATTTCTGATATTTTCTTGTATCAGGTCAGTACAGAGATACTGACAATATCAGTCAGTAAGATCAAAGAGAAAATGTACATATTGCGGATAATAGTAAATACTTCCCTTTTGGGTTGTTTTAACCTGGAGATGGGATGTTGACTCCTTGACATTTAACCTATTTCCTTTCTTTTTCATATCCATTCATATATTATATTGTACCAACTGATTCAATGATTTTCAACATCAGGCTAGCAATTAGGACTTCTATATTCAGGATGAGGACAAAATATGCAATATAAATAGAATATGAACAATAACATTCATTTATATTTGTTATAAATAGAATATGAACAATTACAAATATAGTAATGGTGTGTTACATGATACCCTGCCATGTTTCACAACATTTCAAAGTTGCATGGGCTATATCTACAGAACCCCCTAGACCTCTGAACCCAAAATCGACCTTAGTCTGAGTTTTGTGGTAAACTACTTGAATACTGTATGATATATCGTTCTCAAGTTATTAGTCGGAAACCTTTGGGGGACTGACAAGAAAACGGACGTACGGACACACGACTAAGGGTATCACATAATACCTCGACACTGAGTGTGCCGAGTTCTAAAAATTAATAAAATTACCATGAAATGGAACAAAATTAGTTGCACACAAAGATTTCAGACAACCTTGGAAATCTAAAAGTTCTAATGGTTTGTGCTTACAGCATTCTTCCTCTGATCTGTAAAATAAATATGTTCAAAGTATTACTTGAGAAATTCATAAAAAGTTTTCTTTTGTTTATAAGTTTTTAGCACAAATGTTTTATTACTGTACTTATCTAAAATGCTATCACCTCATTCTGTTGGTAGAATGCTACTCTTACTAAATTGATAACACATGTAACAGATTGCTGAATTAACTTTATAGTATTAAAACTGAGAGAATGATTCTGTATTTCTGGATCTGAAGGAACAAATCTAAGTTTTTACTGTCATAAAGGTCCATTTTCCACTCTGCTTATGTGTCACCAAAAATATCATTTTCCTACACAAAAATAAAATATGAATTAACCTGTCAGATTCTACAATACAATTTTGTTATCTTATGCTGAAAATTAATGAAAATAACACACATAAACTAACCATACCATCAAAAAACTTTAAAATACATGAAAATTTATAATCAAATTTAATCAGACTCATTAAAAATATTATGGAGGTCCCAAGTATATGCTAATTAATGTCTGCTAATGAAATTTTTATTTAAATCCATGTAAACCTTCAAAAACATTTATGACCAAACAATATTCTGTATTGTTTATCATGTCAGATTTAATATTAGAGAAAAAATAGCAACTACCCAATCATATATTTTGCAGAATATTCCAGTTTTCAGGGGCTTAACTTCAGAAACACTTCCAAATCTGAACCAAAAATCAAACTTAGACTGAGTTCTATTGTTAACTACTTCTTTACCAAGTTTGATTACCATATGCAATTTGGATCAAATATAATAGAATTTCCGTGGAAAAATACTGGAGGAAACCCTATCAAAAAATGATACAACCAATTTAATCCCCTTTTGACAACTTGCTTGAAATGGGCAGGGTCAGAAACTCAAATTGTAAACCAAAACTTACGGGTGTGCCAAGAAACATCACTTAAATTTGATAATGATCAGTCTACTAGAGCCGAAGTTATGCGATGCTAACAACACCAAAAACAAGTGCCATAATATGTCTGCAAAATTTTTGCAATGATATAAAAATTATAGTCCAGGCACTAGACCCTTTCATGATAATTGTAAATCTACGATTTCTACTGGAAATTGAGTGGGTCCATGTAATATACAGACAGAATGTTGCCAAGAACAATCAAACACAGATCGTGATGTCATACTTTTCACTGGAAAATGCACTTACCAACTCATCTCCAGCCAAAAAACCTGCAGTTACAGTGAAAGGGACTTGAATTTGTTATGGACAGATGGACATAGACACACACTGTCTAAATACTATTGGACACCTGATGGCCATCATAAAAAGAATTTAAATTTTTTCTTTCAATCTCTAATTTGTCATTAAACTTGTAATATATCATGTGTTTTTTTCCCTATCTTGTGTTTTTCAAACGGTACTGTAATCAGTGTTCTCCCAAGGCCCTTTTAGCGTAGGGGTACCCCGACGCTATTATTTTCTATCCTGATGCTTTCCACGTCACCCCTACACTATTATTTTAACCTCAACACTTTCCTTTTGGTTGATATTTTTCACTTTCGGTATTCATTTTTCACATGACGCCATATTTTTTGCTCAGGTAACATGTTGCATAAACAATATACAAACAGTTTAAGCATAATGTTACTGCTATTTATGTGACATTTTATTGTAATTATAACTACTGTTAAGCTAAAAAAAAGTGTTTGTAGTCGATCTGGCATAAAACTTGTGCATTTAATGTCACATAATTGAAGTTTGTAAACAATATGGCAACTTCCATTGCACATGAAGTGCGTAATTCACTGCCTTGGCTAGCACGTGGTAATAAAATATTCATGACTTGATGGTTACTTTATCATCTCACTCATTAAGTTTAATGAATACATGTGAGATGTTTTCATCTAGCAACAAAATAAGAGATTCTTAAAATGTCTATATTGATTGTATACATGAATTTGTGACGAAATAAAACTTGAATAAACTCAATAATTTGAGAGCTAAATTACATGTAACTGAAAAACTTTTCCCATTGAGTCTTAGCCACAGATGACCTTTCTTTAGAATAGAATGTAGGAGACACTTGTTTTTGATTGCACACAAAAAGTGGGAGGGTCATTTTAGTTGTGTTACATACATTTGTATATCCTCTAGCATTTGCACCATGCAATGCAGGTGGTTTCCTTTGTTTGCTTTAGATTTGTCATAGGTACAATGAATGAAAAACTAGTTGAAATGCTGCATTCCAATAACAAAAGCATGATAAAAAGATATATATATCAAAATAAAAATGGCAGAAGAAACAAAAAGACTGGAGTTAATATGCTTGAGAATGTCATTAAAAAGATGCCTATGAAGAAACATGTCATACAATATCCCTCCATGATAGTGGCAGGTTATGCAGACATATTCATCACACAGATCATATCATGTGACGCCTCACAATGCTCATAAATTTGCCCCTAGTCCATCACAAAATCCTGGGGAGAACACTGCTGTAATGTATACTGCAGAGCAAAAGAAACTAAAATTTATATCGCAAATCACAGTAACAAAACATTCACTGATTCTGGATATAAAAAAATATATGTTTGATGTACATACTTCATCTCATTAATTAAGACATGATGAAAATTTCTTGATATTCTTTTTTTTCAAAACTCATTTTGAGATTTGTGACCTTTTCAACATACGGTAATGAAATCTTAGGAACATTAAACCTGCACGTATGAAATTTAGCTGATCTGAAGTACGTTAGAATAGATCCGATCAACATCAGAATTGTTGAAAATATATACCTTGTATGTTATGGATTATGTTTAGGGCTTTTCCATTAAAATACATGTACCAGGGTCGGAAGGCAATTTTCTACTACCCCCACAACCAAGGGTAATGGACAAATATGAGTATAGCAATAAGATACAAAATCAACAAGAACCCACAAGAATTTTCATTTTCTGCCTTCTGACCCTGGTACATCCTTTTAAATGGAATAGCCCTTATAATGTTTACTGATATTGATACCTACCTATAATGATCTCTAAATGTCTGTATTAATCGTTCATAGAATGTTTGATGGACATTAGCATCATCTATAACTAAGTGTGTCAGCTGATGTGTCTCTAATTTCTTTACCAATTGGTTCATCATTTCTTCAGACTCAGCATCTAAAATGCATTTTTTTATTACATGAATTCACAGAAAACACATTGAGTTTCAACATGTTCAATAAAGATCTATGCTTTTGCAACTCCAGAATCAACATTGAAAATTTGAGCAAGTAAATAGCATAAAACCATAAATTCATACAAAATAACACTGCACTGAAAATTGTACATGAGAAAACTGCAAGATGCTCTGTAACTAGATATCAAATGATTAAAGACCAGTCAGTCAGAACTTTCTCTTCATTTAAACAAACCTTTTCTGTCTAGAAACTATTTATCAAAACTACTGTCAGAAAATACTATTGAATGTTGCTTAAAATTCAAATCAATCAATCAATCAATAAAATGTACATTTTCAGTGTTATGTTAGATGTACAACTAGAGGCTCAGAGACTGAGCCTGTATCGCTCACCTGACAAAACGCTTCTATGCCATGCATGACCAAAAATTATCATGTTTTTTACCAATGGGGCAGGGTGTTTAGGTATGTTCTCAATTAGAACCTGTGTTTTTTGTCTGATCCTATTGAAATGAGTAATTTTTGCAAAGGACCTTCTATGCATTTAGTATAATTTGCGGTAATTGTTTTGAGAGAAGATGAAGAAAAGGATGGTTTTCTCATACTGGGCTCCAATGTTAACCCTTTCTTTCCTGAATACGACTGTTCTGCACTTGAGGCAATGTTTTTTGTCGGATTGAAATGAAATGTGCAATTTTTGTAAAGTACCTTCAGTCATCATTCCTGTAAAGTTAGGATGAATTTGCTTCAGTGGTTTCAGAAGAGTAGATAAAAATGTGATTTTCCCATAGGGTCCGATGATAAACTATGTTCCGTGCTGACAGCCATGTTTTCTAACGGATTGTAACGAAATGAGCCATCTTTGTTAAGGACCTTCTATTCATCCTTCCTGTACAGTGTAGTTGATTTGCTTCTGCAGTTTCAAAGGGAAAGATGAAAATGTGATTTTTCCTATAGGATCCAATGTTAAACCTAAGTTCCACACTGGCGGCCATGTTTTTCATTGGATCAGAACGAAGTGAGCATTCATTGTAAAGGACCTTCCATACATTATTCCTCTAAAGTTTGGTTGAATTTACTTCAGTTATTTCAGAGGAGAAGATGAAAATGTGATTTTCCTATAGGGTCCTATGTTAAACCATGTTCCATGCTGGCTGCAATGTTTTTCATCGGATCAGAATGAAATTAGCAATCTTTGTTAAGGACCTTTAGGTCATGATTCCTGTAAAGTTTGGTTCAATTGGCTTCAGAAGATGAAAATATGATTTTTCCCATAGGGTCCAATATTAAACCTAAGTTCCGCGCTGGCGGCCATGTTTTAAAATCGGATCGAAACAAAAGTACCTTCCATACATCATTCCTGAAAAGTTTGGTTGAATTTGCTTCAGTGGTTTCAGAGTAGTAGATGAAAATGTGATTTTCCCATAGGATCCTATGTTAAAGCATGTTCCGTACTGGCGGCTATGTTTTTCGTCGTATCGTAAAGAAATGAGCCATCTTTGTTAAGGACCTTTAGTACATCACTATTGTAAAGTTTGGTTCAATTGGCTTCAGCCGTTCCAGAGCAGAAGATGAAAATATGATTTTTCCCATAGGATCCTATGTTAAACCTAAGTTCCGCACTGGCGGCCATGTTTTTTATCGGATCGGAACTAAATGTGCAATTGCTGTAAAGGACCATCCATACATCATTCCTGTAAAGTTTGGTTGAATTTGCTTCAGTGATTTCAAAGAAGTAGATGAAAATGTGATTTTCCCATAGGGTCCTATGTTAAACTATGTTCCGTGCTTGCGGCTATGTTTTTCGTCGGATCAGAACAAAATGAGCCATCTATGTTAAGGACCTTAAGTACATCATTCCTGTAAAGTTTGGTTCAATTTGCTTCAGCCTTTTCAGAACAGAAGATGAAAATGTGATTTTTCCTATAGGGTCCAATGTTAAACCCAATTCCACGCTGGCGGCCATGCTTTTTATCGGATCGGAACGAAATGAGTAATCTTTGTAAAGGACCTTCCATACATCATTCCTGTAAAGTTTGGTTGATTTTGCTTCAGTGGTTTCAGAGGAGTAGATGAAAATGTGATTTTCCCATAGGGTCCTATGTTAAACCATGTTCCGTGCTGGCGGCCATGTTTTTCGTCGGATCAGAACGAAATGAGGCATCTTTGTTAAGGACTTTAAGTACATCATTCCTGTAAAGTTTGGTTCAATTTGCTTCAGCCTTTTCAGAGCAGAAGATGAAAATGTGACTTTTCCCATAGGTCCAATGTTAAACCTAAGTAACGCGCTGGGGGCCATGTTTTTTATCGGATCGGTAGAAAATGAGCAATCTTTGTAAAGGACCTTCTATACATCATTCCTGTAAAGTTTGGTTGAATTTGCTTCAGTGGTTTCAGAGGAGAAGATGATTATGTGAAAAGTTAAAGGATGACAGACGGACGACGGACAACGAACGACGGACGCCAAGTGATGGCAATAGCTCACATTGACCCTTCAGGTCAGGTGAGCTAAAAATGTATCTTTTTATATCTTCAAAGTTGCTTTTAGCATTTAAAATCTAAGTTAAAATAATGAAAAAAAAACATGAACTGGTATTTTTTTCTTTCCTGAATTCAGATACCCAGAAAATGTTTCAATTGAATTTGGAGTGAATGAATTAAAAAAAAATCTGTTATTCATTACTTTGGAACACAAAAACATAAAAATCAGACAAACCTTAACTTACCTGCATCAAATATTGCTAATTTTGTAAGACAGTTCCAGTGAGGTAAAACTTCAACTAAAACACTTTCAAAATCTTCTTTACAATGTGAGTGTGCATTCAATACAGCAAATGTCTTTAATCCTTTTAATTCAACACAAGTTCCATCTGATAAGATAATTTCTCTGTACACTGATGGTTCAGTACTTGGAATGGGTTTAACTGCCTCATCAAATAAATCAATCTCCCCTTCCTCAATAGGCTGATCACATTTGTCGTTACAATTAGAACAAAACTCTTGCTTTTCTGTGTCTAAATCAAGACAATAGGGATCCATTTCTTGACAAACAGTGTCATCCTCAAGTATTTCATTGAAAGTTAAAATGGGTTTACCATTTACTGGTAATATAGGACCAGAAGGGTTGGCATAAGGGACTGAAGGAAGACATTCATCAATTAATGAAGGTTCAGATCTATCGTTTACTACATTTGCTTTCAAACATATATTTCCTAAGTGTGAATGGCTTTTTGTATCACTCATAGCTTTTTCATCATTTTCAACAAACTGAATTCCAGCACAAATTTGCATTAGATCTCTTAAATTTTTTCTGGTTAATCTTATCATAGAGAAAACAGCATGAGTTAATTTTCCTTCATTTATCAAAGATTGAAGTAAGAATTTGATACTTTCACAATATGTGTCGTTAACTGATTGTATCTGAAGTATTTTTGTAACTCTTTTTATAGCATTCAATAAATCTTCATTCTCACATATCCAGCTACACTGTGAACCTATAATTGTTAAAGTTTCTGCATAAATTGAAAATTTCAGAAGATCATGCCGGTGCAATGTCAAATCTTTGCTATCTTTTACTACTGCATCAGATGGCCAGGGTCTATTCATCTTGTGTAGAGGGCAGTGAAATAGTGATATTGGATCTGAAAAATCAATATTGAGATAGTAAAATTGGTAGATTAAAAGCATAAATTGATAAAAACATCCAAAAGAGTTCATCCTTTTATAAGCATGTATGAAGCCAAGTATATCAGATTAACTTTTTAATTATCTCCCTTTTTAGTATATTCAAATCTTGGCATATCAGATTCCAAAATAATCAATGAAACTTATTTTAGATATACATTTCTCTAATTTCTAGCAAATTTAAACACCTCCTGATCGATGAGTTAAAACCGAAACAATATTTAACATGTTTATAAATTTGTTCTCAGTTGGTGGTAGGTAAATCATGTAAATGTCTCGTGTCAATTTCTATAACTAGAGGCTCAGACACTGAGCCTGTATTGCTCACCTGACAAAATGCTTCTATGCCATGCATGACCAAAATTGATGTTTTTTTCCAATGGGGTCTAATGATTAGCTATGTTCTCCATTCGCACCCTGTTTTTTTTTGTCTGATCATATTGGAATGAGTGATTTTTGCAAATGACCTTCTATGCATTTAGTTAAATTTGCTTGAATAGTTTCAGAAAAGATGATACTTGAGGCTCACATGAGCCTGTATCGCTCACCTGGTCACTGGTTTTATTCATTGTCACCTATAGACCACCCATTCATACTATAAATCAGTTCAGCACGTTCAGCAGATGTTACATTTTCATTCTTGGATGAGGTCCAAACTAAAAATCACAAACTTTGGAAGGGATCACCCAAAGACAATTGTAACCAAGTTTGGTTCCAATTGGCTCAGTAGGTTCAGAGGAGAAGACATTTGAATGCATTTCCCATAGAGTCCCTATGTTAAACTATGTTCCACGCTGGCGACCATCTTGGATGAGCTAAGAACGTGAAAATCGCAAACTTTAAAGGGGACCACCCAAGGACTATTGTAACAAGGTTTGGTTCAATTTGGCTTGGTAGTTTCAGAGGAGAAGATCTTTGGATGCATTTCCCATAGGGTCCCTATGTTAAACTATGTTCCCTGCTGGCGACCATCTTGAATGAGGTATGAACAAAAAAATCACAAACTTGGAAGGAAAACATCTAAAGACTATTGTAACCAAGATTAGTTCCAATTGGCTCAGTGGGTTCAGAGGAGAAGACATTTGAATGCATTTCCCATAGGGCCCCTATGTTAAACTGTGCTCCACACTGGCAGCCATCTTGGATGAGGTACAAACGCAAAAATCACAACTTTAAAAGGGGACCACCCAAGGACTATTGTGACAAAATTTGGTCTCCATTGGCTCAGTGGTTTCAGAGGAGAAGATCTTTGAATGCATTTCCCATAGGGTCCTATGTTAAACTATCTTCCCC
>MJUU01035095.1:56438-89227 GCA_002080025.1 Modiolus philippinarum
GTTCTCTAGAAGATCTTTGTGTGCATTTCCCATAGGGTCCAATGCTGTCGGTCTTGTAAGATGACAGATTGGCACTAAAGTAATCATACTTGGTCAGCACCTCATAAACATCATTCATGTCAAGTTTGGTTCAAATCCATTCAGTGGATCCAAAGTAGAAGTTCTTTGTATGCATTTTCCCATGGGGTCCAATGTTAAAATTAAGATCCCCGCTGGCGGCCATGTTGGATGATGGATTGAAACCAAAGTAACAACACTTGGTCAGCACTTCATAAGCATCATTCATGCCGTGTTTGGTTCACATCCATTCAGTGGTTCTCAAGAAGAAGTTCTTTGTATGAATTTTCCCATTAGGTCAAATGGTAAACTAAGTTCCCTGCTGGTGGCCTTCTTGGGAGCGGTCAGAAAACTTGAATTTGTTCAATGATATAGAGTCCTTAACATGCTGAACATTTTTGCAATTTAAACTTGACCTCTATCTCAAATATATATTAAAATATAGGACAAAAAGTAAAAAATCATGAAAAATGTGACCAATAAAGGACCACAACTCATATATGGGTACTTGCATTTTCTTCAAAATATCCATGTGGGTAGATCTTAACATGCTGAACATTTTTGCAATTCAAACTTAACCTCTATCTGTTATAGTTTTTAAAAAAAAAATAAAAAACTTCAAATCTTTGAAAATTTTACGGAAAAAGGGCAATAACTCTTAGACGGGTCATCAGATTTTCTTCAAAATTTCGGCATGGGTAGATCTTCTCATACTGATCATTTTTGCCCCATCAGATTTTTGATATCTGTAACGATTTTTGAGTTATTTGCCAAAAACTGTAATTTACCCCTATGTTCTATTTTTAGTAACGGCAGCCATGTTGTTTGACCTAAGACATACAAAATAACAAATTTGAAACTAGATACCCTAGTGATGATTCAGTTAAAGTTTGGTTCCATTTGACCCAGTGGTTTCAGAGGAGAAGATTTTTGAAAGTGAGCTAACAACAGACAGACGACGGATGACGGACGGATGGACGATGGACGCCAAGTAATGGCAATAGCTCACCCTGGCATAGCCAGGTGAGCTAAAAAGGATGGTTTTCTCATACCAGGCTCCAATGTTAAACTATGTTCTGCACTGGTGGCCATGTTTTTTGTCAGATAGAAATGAAATAAGCAATTTTTGTGAAGTACCTTCCATACATCATTGCTGTAAAGTTTGGTTGAATTTGCTTCAGTGGTTTCAGAGGAGAAGATAATAATGTGATTTTCCAATAGGGTCCAATGTTAAACTATGTTCTGTGCTGGTGGCCATGTTTTCTATCAGATCTGAACAAAATGAGCAATCTTTGTTAAGGACCTTTACATCATTCCTGTAAAGTTGGGTTGAATTTGCTTCGGTGATTTCAGAGAAGAAGATGAAAATGTAATTTTCCCATAGGGTCCAATGTTAAACTATGTTTCGTGCTGGCAGCCATGTCTTTTATTGGATCAGAAGGAAATGAGCAATCTTTATTGAGAACCTTTATTACATCATTCCTGGAAAGTTTGGTTGAATGCACTTCAGTGGTTTCAGAGGAGAAGATGAAAATATGATTTTCCCATAGGGTCCAATGTTATGCTATGTTCCGTGCTGGCAGCCATGTTTTTTATCAGATTGGAAGGAAATGAGCAATCTTTGTTAAGGACCTTTTGTACATCATTCCTGTAAAGTTTGGCTGAATTTGCTTCAGTGGTTTCAGAGGAGAAGATGAAAATGTAATTTTCCCATAGAATCCAATGTTAAACTATGTTCCCTGCTGGCGGCCATGTTTTTTATCGGAACGGAAAGAAATGAGCAATCTTTGTTAAGGACCTTTAGTACATCCTTCTTTTAAAATTTGGTTTTAGTACATCATTCTTTTAAAATTTGGTTTAATTTGCTTCAGCCGTTTCAGAGGAGAAGTTGAAAATGTGATTTTTCCCATAGGGTCCAACGTTAAACCGAAGTCCTGAGCTGGCGGCCATGTTTTTTATCGGATCTGAAAGAAATGAGCAAATTTTTGTTAGTACATCATTCCTGTATAGTTTGATGGAATTTGCTTCAGTGGTTTCAGAGGGGAAGATGAAAATGTGAAAAGTTAACGGACGACGGATGGATGGACGACATACAACAGATGATGAATGCCAAGTGATGGCAAAAAGCTTACACTGACCCTTTGGGTCAGGTGAGCTAAAAAGTGCTACCAGATGTTGATGAAATTAACACCTGAATCATTGTCTGTTGAAATTGGTTTTGAATTTTTATGACTTAGATTACCAAATTTATTGCTTATATGACATTTGTATAAAAAATATTACAATCAACATCCCTTTCAATGAATGGTGCAATGATACACATAGCAACAATGATGGCAATAAAATGGCGGCATATTTGAGACTGGAGACTACGAAGATCACTATACTTTAAATAAATTGAGTAAAAATTAGAGAACAATCTCTAACGTTGTTTTCCCATTCATTACCATAATTTCTCAAATCTCGATAGCTAAATATTTCACATTTTAACAATCACTGTGTGAGAAATAATCGTAATAAACTGGAAACAAGAGGCTCTCAAGAGCCTGTATCGCTCACCTGGGCCATGGCTGACATATGCAGTTAAAATAATCCCAATGTTTTAAGGGCATTATTTTCAAATTTGTTAATAGACATTGATGTTATATTATCTTAAGTTAAACTATATTCCAGACTGGTAGCTAATTTGGATGGGGGTGCAGTTCTACTGTCACCTTTCTTGAAGGGGACCATTGAGTCTAATTTTGGTTCTAACTGACTAAATATTTTCAGAGGAGAACATCTTTAAATGCTTTCCTATAGGCTTCCAATAGGTCTCAAGTTTAAACTATGTTCCCAACTGGCAGCCATCTTGCATTAAGCAAAGACTTGAAAAACAACTCTTTTGCAGGGCAGCAACCTAAAGACTGTTGTGGCCAAGTTTAGTTCCAATTGGCTGAAAAGTTTCAGAGAAGATCTTCGAAAGTGTTTTCCCATAGGGTCCAATGTTAAAACTATGATCCCTGCTAGTGGCCATCTTGGATATAGTGCGGATCTGAAAAACAACTTTTTGCAGGGGACCATCTAAGGACTATTGTGGCCAAGTTTGGTTTCAATTGGCCCAGTAGTTTCAAAGGAGAAAATCTTTGAAAGTGTTTTCCCATGAGGTCCAATGTTAAAACTATGATCCCCGCTGGCGGCCATCTTGGATATAGTGCGGATCTGAAAAACATCATTTTTGTAGGGGACCATCTAAGGGCTATTGTGGCCAAGTTTGGTTTCAATTGGCTCAGTAGTTTCAGAGGAGAAGATCTTTGAAAGCATTTTCCCATAGGGTCCAATGTTAAAACTATGATCCCTGCTGGCGGCCATCTTGGATATAGCACGGATCTGAAAAACAACTTTTTGCAGGGGACCATCTAAGAACTGTTGTGGCCAAGTTTGGTTTTAATTGGCCAAGTAGTTTCAGAGGAGAAGATCTTTGAAAAAATTTTCCTATAGGGTCCAATGTTAAAACTATGATCCCCGCTGGCGGCCATCTTGGATATCGCACGGATCTGAAAAACAACTTCTTGGCAGGGGACCGTCTAAGGACTTTTGTGGCCAAGTTTGGTTTCAATTAGCCCGGTAGTTTCAGAGAAGAAGATCTTTGAATGAAAAGTTTACGCCGCACGGATGATGGACGAAAAGTGATGGCAAAAGCTCACCCTGGCTATATGTAAGACTATATGTAATTCATACATTTTTCAATAAAAATAGACAGTGTCAAGAAAATTAAGAATGGAATGGATAATATAACATCCAAGTAATTGTAATTATGTGTTTGTATCAAAACACTTTAAAACTGATATGGAGGTAAACAGGTACACAGTAACTACCAGAATGTCTGAGAAGAATTTTAAATAAAGATAAAGGCTATACATACCTACAGTATTTAGATTAATAGAACAGTAACTGAGTATTTCCCAGAAATATTTCTGTAAATATACTAGTTTAGGATTCTCATTAAAACCAGACTCATGGAAAATGTTCATTACAGTCTTTGATCTAGACCATCTTCTTTGTACATGTAAGTTCCATATGTGGTCTATAACTTTTCCTGTAAATAAATAATATCATTTAATCATACATTGAATTCTATTTATCAAAATATAGTTTCTTACAACGATTTCCTTTGACAATGATTATTCTTAAATCCAGATACTGACACTTAATTCCAAGGCTTACCTTGGACTTCATGATAAAACAAATTAAAGTCTAAGATTGTCCATGAAACTTACATGCAATGTGAAAATTATATTATTGATGGTAACAATCACTGTCAAAAATCTTTTCTATGAATAAAAACTCAGCAAAACAACATTGAAGTAATCATTGTGTTGACATGTCACAAGAATTCAATATTAGCTACTAGCCATTTTTCTTTGTAATGCAAAAGTTACATGGTCTCTTTCCATCCTTTAGTTCATGGCACAAAATTTCTAACATGTGATGGCTTCACATGACCTGCAGTATAGTGTAAACTTATATTTGTTTCACCTGAAAAAAGTTTAATTGGAACATGCTTATGTTGGAACTTCAGCTTGTATTCTGTTATGAGCATGTTGTATGATAGAATTGGAGTCATCAATGGTTTTGTTCTTTTTGTTATTCACATCTCTAGTAAATGCTTCTTCAATGCATTTTCTGTCATTAATTATGGTTAACATTTTGTTAATGGCACAGTGGATTATACACTCTGCTCATAACTTGCAGCCTAAACTGAGATACAGCAGCAGTCCATCAAGGATTGAGAACAATCCTCTTCTTTGAAAAAAAATGACCAGAGGAAAAATATTTCTGTAAAACAAGCTAGAGTTGGAGGCCAACATCTTGGCATTAATATGAACTGGTATCTAACTTCAAATGAACTGTTACCTATGTGACAAACTATTTTGTGCCTTTTTCGAAATGGGAAACGTTTTTTGAAATAATGTCTTTTCTCTGTATCATCTGGTCATTTACACTTTAGAACATGTTCCTTTTAATATCATTTTGGTATATATGTTCTACTATATGTTCTCTACATTCAAATTAACAACTCTTTTATTCTCATTTGTAACATCACATTAGTTTTTTCTGTTACTACACTTTAAAACATAAAATACTTCACACAAAAGGCTCCCAAGAGCCTGTATCGCTCACCTGGACTCTGGCTTACATAGACAGTCTTTGTTAACTGATCTAAATGAAACCATGGTTCCATTTTGCCTAGTGGTCTCAGCAGACAAGACCTCTGAAAATGTTACAGTTTGGTTCAAGTTTGGTTCTTTTTTCTGCAGGGGTTAACCAAGGACTTGTGGCCAAGTTTGGTTCCAATTGGCGAAATCGTTGCAGTGAAATATATCATTGAATGTGTTTTCCCATAGCTTTCAATGTTTAAATATGTTTATTGCTGGCATCCACCTTGGATATAGCGCCTGACATGAAAAACACCTTTTTTGTAGGGGACCACCTAAGGACTATTGTGGCAAAGTTTGGTTCAAACTTGCTAAACAGTTTCAGAGGAAAAGATCTCTGAATGTGTTTTCCCATAGGGTCCAATATTAAAACAATGTTACCCGCTGGCAGCCATCTTGGATATAGAAAGGACATCAAAAACACACCTCAGGACAACTGTGGCATAGTTTGGTTCCAATTGGCTCAGCAGTTTCAGAGGAGAAGATCTTTAAATGTTTTCCCATAGGGTCCAATGTTAAAACAATGTTACCCACTGGCGGCCATCTTGGATATCACGCGGACCTAAAATACACCTTTTTTGTAAGGGATCACTCAAGGACTATTGTGGCCAAGTTTGGTTCCAATTGGCTCAGCAGTTTCAGAGGAGAAGATCTTCAAATGTGTTTTTCCATAAGGTTCAATGTTAAAACAATGTTTCCTGCTGGCGGCCACCTTGGATATTGAACAGACCTGAAAAACACCTTTTTGTAGGGGACCACCTAAGGACTATTATGGCCAAGTTTGGTTCCAATTGACTCAGCAGTTACAGAGGAGAATATCTTTAAATGTGTTTTCCAATACAGTTCAATGTTAAAACAATGTTTCCCACTGGTGGCCATCTTGGATATAGCACGGACCTGTAAAACACCTTTATGTAGGGGACCACTTAAGGACTATTGTGACCAAGTTTAATTCAAACTGGGTCAGCAGTTTCAGAGGAGAAGATCTTTAAATGTGTTATCCCATATGGTTCAATGTAAAAACAATGTTTCCCACTGGAGGTCATCTTGGATATAGCGCCAACCTGAAAAACACCTTTTTTGTAGGGGACCACCAAAGGACTATTGTGGCCCAGTTTGGTTCCAATTGGCCCAGTAGTTTTAAAGGAGAAGATCTTTGAATGTGTTTTCCCATAAGTAAAATCTTAAAACAATGTTTCCTGCTGAAAAACACATTTTTTGTAAGGGACCACCTAAGGACTGCTGTGGCCAAGTTTGGTTCCAACAGGCCCAGCAGTTTCAGAGGAGAAGATCTTTAAATGTGTTTTCTCATAGGGTTCAATATTAAAACAATGTTTCCCCGCTGGCGGCCATCTTGTATATCGCACGGACTTGAAAAACACCTTTTTAGTAAGGGACCACCCAAGGACTATTGTGGCCAAGTTTGGTTCCGATGGGCCCAGTAGTTTCAGAGGAGAAGATCTTTGAATGAAAAATTTATGGTGGACTGACGGACGGACCACGGACGGATGGACGACAGACGCAAAGTGATGGCAAAAGCTAACCCTGGCATAAGCCAGGTGTGCTAAAAGTTTCACACTTAATAAACATCATCAAACTTAATACAAATTACTAACTGTTCAAATGAACTCCATCTTTTGAAGTTAATTCAAAAAGGTCATGTGCACTCAGATATGGTAAAAACTTCTCTTGAATGTGGTAAGGTAGTGCTAAAACATATAAATTATGATTAAATCAATATTTAATGTCAAAGTCTTCATCTTATTATGCATAAATGGGGAAGTCTATGTTTCAAACGTATATCAAGGTAATGAAAGTTTTTTATATCCACAAAGCAAAATAAAAAGATCTTAAATAGTCATATTCCAAATCTGCTGAAAGAAAATGATGTATAGATTTGTGTATGTCACAAGACATGTTTCCCTGCATATTGGAAAATATTTCAACAAAGAGAAAAACATACTCTTTGACACATTCCCCGTTTCCCTTCTTTGTAGAGTGAGAATACACTTCAGTTAATATAATTATAGTAAATGTACAATGACAAGATATGGAGTACATGTAAATGTACATGAGACAAAATCTCTGAAAATACATGGTACATGAAAAACCAAGCAATGGAACAATGATTTTATTGTTGTTCTTCATCTTAAAGTCAACATTGGGCCTTCAATAATGAGCTTGGTCAAAAAATGAAAAATTTTACTAATCATGTTGTACTCGTACGACTTTTGAGCTGTGTTCAAACCGTAATACATTTCTGATACTATACGAAAAAAATCAATACATCAATACATTGAGAGGGAATCACTAATTAATGAACACTGTTGACCTAAGGGTGGTTTATATTTAATCTGTTGTAGCGCTTCAAGTTAATTGCTATTTCTTCAATTAAAATTTAGTTAAAGACTTGTCATGTACATGTAAGAACAATTATAAGTGTATACTTCAATTTCATAAATATTGTGTTTTTTATGTGGTATATATTTATTTCAATAGATCAAGAATCCAGTCACTCCGTCTCACTGGTATTTGAGAAGATTCTTTCCGCCTTCAATTACACGAGAGTTCCTATCTCGAAAGTTTCGTATTACCTTTGTATTAATGGTTTGAAAGAAAAAATGTATTGCTTCAATGAACTTGTCATTCTCAAATTAT
Organism: Modiolus philippinarum; assembly: GCA_002080025.1. Taxonomy (NCBI): domain Eukaryota; kingdom Metazoa; phylum Mollusca; class Bivalvia; order Mytilida; family Modiolidae; genus Modiolus; species Modiolus philippinarum. The sequence goes on from MJUU01035095.1 coordinate 64,352, forward strand.
TTCATATGAAACATATTGTAAGAAGTCAAGGGACATAACCAGCTTATGAAAAACTTATCTTGACTGGTCTTAGTCATTGAACATCTACTAAGCAAATAACTAATGCCTCTTGGTAAATTTTGGATGAAATTTAAGTACTTTTTTTTTGTATTTTACAGAAGTATTCTTTCTAATGCATTGAATCTTAAGGCTGCATCAGTGAGTTTGTTGCCCCCAGGTATTGGTTGTTATTGACAACAAACAAATATTCAACATTAAAATAAAGACAAAGCACTGGTACTTACATGTAATGCTATCTAACTTGAATATCTTCTGATTGTTTCCAACAAAGTCAAGAGCTAACTGTAACAATGTTTTTACCATATTTCTTCTAGAATTGCTAAAGAATATAAACCATGATTAATACATATGTAAGTAAACAAACTTCTGCTTACTGTCAGTGTGTGTGGATAATAATACAAGTACACTGTACTTAACTCAATATTACATGTTTTATTTTGTATCAATTGCATAACTGCATGAATGCTAAAAGGAAAGAATATGCAAGGCTTATTATCAAATGAGTATGTCTTACTTAATTTCAGAAATTAGTCTTTCTTACCAGTATTCATCTCTAACCATGCTAACTAAGGATAAACTTATGAGTTCTGTGGTGCCAGATAATACATTAGGGAAAATAGTATACTGATAATCAAATTTCATAATCTGCAAAAAGATACAATTCTGAAATAAAACATGTTTACATGAACTTGAGAGCAGTGACTGAATGAGATCATGTGCATTGACAGAGTATGTGTCTCCTGGTATGCATGCACCAACTGTGTGAAAAAGCAAAAATCAGAGCAACAAAGACGTCAAGCCTTATGGTCTAGATAAGATAACTGTAGAAATCTCGAGCATCAATTTCAAAACATTCATCCTATTATCAATGGGCTTCATACAGGATAAAAATCTTATGCAACAACAAGACATAACAGAAAGTTATGACAATCACAGATCAGAATGAAAAATACCTAACTCCAGCATACAAGATTGATTGATTGATTGATTGAATATTGTTTAACGTCTACTCAGCAATATTTCAGCTACAGTACAGCCAGAGACTTACCATGATAAATCACTGTGATAGACATATAACTTTTAATTTTCAAATAACTATATCTTTTTTCCTGATTGATCTATCCACATAATTTCTTTTGCATGTAAAGTGGTAGACTGCATCACTCTAAATGCAAAAGAAATCATGTATGTAGCTCAAACAGGAAATAAAATATACACATTTCACTAAGCAGAGTGATATGTCTATCACAGTGATTTATCAAGCTAAGTCTCTGGCTGTACTGTATATCAAAAACGAGAACAAGTTTGTTAATAAATAATCACTTTGGGGTATAGAAAGGGCCATGGGACGGGAAATTCTGACTGCCACTGGAAAAGTAGGGTGAAATCGAAAAGGGCGGGGAATTTAGCCTTGTAGCGATCGCCTACGGACCACTCAAAAAAGAGCTTGCTACAAGGGTTCTTTAACGTTCAGGAAGCATGGCTTTTCTTCCAACACATGGACCTGAGTTTACATCCCATCCGAAAGATGGGTTGTGTATTTATTCATCCCGCACAACCACGGAATGGGTCCTATTTCTATATCCCGGGGTTCCCTCGGGGTCAGCCCAGTTTAGGAGGGGTCATTTCCCATTAGCCTGAGATAATAGGTCCTATTTCTATATCCTGGGGTTCCCTCGGGGTCTAGCATACAAGAAATATTTATGAAGAGATAAGTAAGTCAATATCATTTGTGATAATGTGCCGCCTTAAGGATTTCAATAAAACATTTACTTCAAGAAATAAATCTCTAATACATGTATCTAAAAAATGCATGAGAATATAAACAACAACTGAATTCATATATTGGCTTATCTTTTTTGTCTATAAATCTAGAAATAATTTAACTTCTGTACACTACCCCATGAAAAAGTTAAGAAAAATAATTCATTCATGTCAACTGAATCAAAAGAATAGGTACCTTCACAAAGGGACCTAACTATGTTTGTTGTGAATAACATGGCATGACAGAGAAGATTCCAATCTTCTGCATTTTAAGTCTATGTTCCACAGACGCATAGATTACTAGGATAGGCAACTACTTAAGGTTGTTATAACAAGTGATTTGTCATACACTTGATGCAACAATTCATTTGAAACTGTTCCATTCAACACTGAATATTATTTATGATATGTAGCATCAGTTTATGTTCCTCAGCAAAACCACAATAATATATATTCATATAAATAAGTGTTACATTTTAAATTTGTGTCCAATGATAAATCAAAATTATGTCATGTCTGTGATTCAAAACAACCTCTCTGGTCCCCAAAATTGTCCAAATGCAATTTTGTACCTATTTGCATATAGCATAACTAAGAGTTGGGGGACCTGAAGGGGTCCCCTTTCATGTACATGTAGTCACACTTTAAAATTTTGCATCATCATGTACCAAGTTTAACACTTTCTATGTGTATGATGCTTAAAGGCATAATGGACCCTCCGATTACTTAAATGTTCCTTATAAATGGCAGTCCATTTATAGGAAATTGAAGTTTATCAGGCATGAAAGATAGATGGATACTGTGGCTAAGCAAATAATGTTCACCAAAAGAGCCCAGAATCTAAACTCTTGGAGTTGCAGGACCCTGTTCAGTACCCATGAAAACCCAACAGTTGCAAAAATTTAGATTTTGGTGAGTGGTAGGCTGTCACAGATGCCCCTCACTTCAAAGTCCTGCTGCAAAAATCTAAAGTTCTTGGCTTTTTTGTTTATAATAAAGGTCTAAAGATATGCCAGACTACTAGACCAAACATTTAAAGCTTTTTTGAATTTTTGACACCAAGTTTGATGCCAATACAGCTAATCAAAGCTCCAATGGAGCTGAATCTCGAAGCCCTGAAAATCTACACGTGGCAAAACTTCGTAGTCATCCAAAGAACTGCTGCATTTGTCTGCATGTATTAAGTTATTCCGCAATACGTGAAATTAATCGGATTGTGTGATTTCGCATATCGATTTCATTACTATAAATGTATGCAATACACTGTCAAAGGTAAACAAATGTTATTTTCATCTTTGACAAATTACTGCGCGACAGGTTCGTTGATCCGAGACGCAATATATAAAAAACGAGTAATTTGATAAACACGCATATTGTTTTCAGTTTAAGAAAACAACACCGTATTCAACTCAAGAAAATGAAGAATTATAACTTAAAAACACAATGTATTCGATATTGAAAGAAACTTTCGGACTATATTTTATCAGAAGCACCAAGATCATATTGTAGAGCTGTTAATAGGCTTGAAGCCTCACGTGATTTTTTCTTGTCATCTTAACATCTCTCCCGCCATTTCATGGCTTCGAGATAAAAATTAACATTTTTGCCTCACAGGGACTATCAAAATCTGACCCCCCTGTTACAGCCCAATGACCATGATGACATTTCATGTCTTTTATAAAAAGTTGCAAAGAGGACTGATGATGCTTTGTATTTACAATATAGCTTGCTCATTTCAGCAGGTTTCCATGACAACTTAAAAGTAAAAAAAATAACAAAAATTTCCATTTTCAGTAGGGGTACAGGCGCGGATCCAGGCAATTGGGGTTCCAAATAGTATTTAAAGAAAACTTTTTTGGGGTTTTTCTTAGTAAAACACTAGAATATTCATTAAAACATACATGACTGCCCAGAAAAAAGGGGGTTCCAACCGCCGGAACCCCTCCTTGGATCCGCCAATGGGGTACATGTACCTGCACATTGGCCCACCAGCCACACCCTCCTCCCACCCACCATCCTGACCCCCTTCTTCCACATACTTGTATAAAGATGCTGGCAAATTACTTTGAAAAATGTCAGCCTATTTGCATACAACTTTTATAAGTTTGCAAAGTCTTGAAAACAAGGATTTCTACAAAATTAATTCAGGCTTGAGCATATTGAGTGTTTTAAGTAGCTAAAGTTTATCTCACATCATGAACATATAGTAATCTGTGAAATAAGGTATCAAAATATGCCTATTTAACAATGTTTAAGGGGTATTTTTAAGAAATCAAGCATCTACTTGGGCCAAAACATCCAAGTCCTAAAAGACTATGGCAGAAATGTCATTAATACTCCAATAATGGACATTTCATTACATGAAAGCCAAAAACAATCATGTAAGCACAATACATGATTTTACAAAGGGGGACCTCTTGGATGGGGTTTCGGGGGGTCGACGTCCCATTCCCTAAATCCCGGGAATTCTCTTTATTGATGTAATGTGACCAATCAGATGTCAGCAATTAAATTTACCTGGATTGGTCCTGGGGTGGAAATTCCAAAGTCTTCTAGATTTTGCCTTTTGTTTTATCGTATCATTTGAAAAAATGTTTGAAAGTTGGATCTGTTTATTTCATGTTGGAATGATTAAATCAAATTGGAATGATTAAATTAAAACTGTGATTATTGGTTTTAGGCTTTAACGGATTTAAAGTGATCAGGAAATACATATAATTTTAATTTTGGAAATACATATTTAGCGAATTTATTTTAGACTCAGGCTTTTACCATACAGTTACTGAAGATTTCCCAATGTTTCACGCGATAAAGAGAATATTTTTTAAACTTTCCTGTTTTTACGAGTGGGAAAATTTTTACACACCCAACACCCTTTCAAGTTTTTCAGGGGTAGTTTTTGTGACGATCCTGTTTCCAGTTTACTTTAAAAGGCCAATCCCGCTTCCCACTTTAACCCCATTAAGACCCACCTTTGAGCAACTGTTGATGATCGATGTCACAGTTATACTTTTGTGTCACAGTTATGTTCTTACCAAATTTCCTCAAATTGTAGAAGTTTCTCTGGTGGTACTGTATTACTTTATTGTTGCTTATGTTGCTTTTGCGTTTCTCCATCAATCTCTCAGTAAAGTGTGACAGGTCAGGTTTTGTTGTTTGGGTTTGCACTGAAAAGCAGTGAAAGCACTGTCTACATCAACAATAGAGCTACTAGATGTTGTTTACCAACAATGTACATGAAATTAAGGAAATCACAAAGAAGTGCCCTCTTCAAGACCTGATTTTTAACCCATGAATATCAACATCGATGTAAGGCAGTCTGCAGGTGTGAGAGCTCTCCTAAAAAGAAGGTACGAAAGGTCAAAAATGAGGTTGACGTTTACAGATTTGGTTCTGAGTTTGGTTTGTTTGTCTTGCATTGTTTCTACAGAAAACGAAGCGATTCACTGTTTCACAATACAGAATGCAATCAAGTGTGAGAACTTGTCCGACATAAAGCTTACGCGCTTGGAAGGTCATGAGGTACACAAACTCGGCAAATTCAGTAGTAAACTAGATATACCATTCTGTAAATCAAAATGTATAAATATAATACTAAACTCAAAAAGCTAGTCCAGTATTTTACAAATATCTATATACAATAAAATATAACAATTGATTTGTACGATGTAAATCTAGAAACTGCACATTTACTTATACCAGTATTATAATTTACATGAAAATATTCCTGTTACATTCTAAACATTTTGTAACGTTTAAAGAGTTACAATCTAGACAAAACTACGGCTTATTTTGTCTTCATAATTACTTTTCTAAAACCCATAAAATAATGGACGATAACTCTGTGTCTAGTTCAGACAGAAACGTATAAAAATATCGTCTGCTCGTATATTGAAAACATACAGGTAAAATATATCAAATTGACTATTTGGCAATTATAACTTTATAATCAGCCTTTAAAAATATTGGCTTGGATTCATCATGTATTTTACTCCATAAAATCCGCTCATACATCATTTATACTAGTGTTAAAGAGACATGCCTAAGTGCGATCGAAATGCAAGACGTCCGAGAATGTAGATTTTCTATCACCGATAGTTTCCGTGTTAATTCGTGAAAAATATTAAAAGAGATTGTTAATAAAGTTAAGAAACTTACATTAAATGTCATAATGTCGATGTCCAGAACAAGTATGAAAATCAGTAGTGGTAGATCAGAATATCAGACATGACGAAAAACACAACTGCACTGTTCGAAATCTTTGGTATATCTGCCCAAGTCAAACAAAGAAAATCACAAGAGCCGCGAAAAATGAACTAACCAATGAAACTGTCAAAAACACAAACGTGACCAAATGAATATTCAAGAGATAAGCTTCAAGTAAAATACGTCATAAGGATTTAACCTTTGACAGAAATTACGTTTCAAAATTAAGTAAAACCATTTTCAATTGAAATATTAATAAAGTATTTTATTATAAATAGAACAAAATATAAATTACAAGTTTAAGATAAATATACAAAATAAGCACTCTGCTACACTTATATTGGGGGGGGGGGTGTTGTTTATGCACAGGAGTCGGAAATTTTATCAATATATCAATTCAAGTTCAAATACGAATCCCCACACAATGAAGTTTCACTCACTATGTTCGTGAAACTTTCGTATTTATACTTGTATAATTGTATTGATATATTCAAGCTGGGACAAATATATTGACGGGATTTGAAACTCTAGATAATCATCGAAAAGCGGTGTCACGACTAAAGTAATCAGCGATTATTTAACGGAACGGATATGTACTAATTACGGGCCTTACAGTTATCCCTCGATGTAATTCAAGAATTATTTTTTAGTGAAAACATGCTTAATTTCTTATGTTAACAGTAAATTTTATCTATATATTTAAAACAACAACTATAAAACTGCGAATACAGATAATTAATATATATACCCATTATATGTAAATCTTAAATAATTTTATTTAACAATTTCTACATTTTGTAATTTCTGTCTGGGACTAATATTAGTCCCAGATCTGCAGAAAAATTATTACAAATGAAAAAGAAAGCGTTATTGTTTATTTTGTCTTTAACTTTAATTCAAGGTATTAAAAATATTTAAAACAAAGAATGCAATTATTGTATGTATGGTTATTTTGAACACGATCTGTAAGAATTAATCAAAATCTCATACATTTTAATCGAATAAGTGATTGACTAATAATCATTTGTAATTAATAAAAATAATTTAAAGAAAGTTTCAATGATCAAAGAACTAAATTGGTAGCAATTTCAAAAAATGAAGAATTATTTTTCTCTGTTATTGATTTTTGATTGTTTTGTTTTTCTTGGTATTTCAAACTGTCGACATTTTCTCATCAAAATGGTGACATATCGATTTGGTTACGAAGCCTGCAATATCACAATAAAACCTACCTCAAAGTACTTTGTGATATGAAAGTAAATATTTTCCTGATACTTTAAGATTGTAGTGTTTTGTCTCAGGATCAAGACATGACGTCATTGACGCTCAGCTCTTGATATCGTCCAGATTTCTCCAAAACCAGGAAGGGGAGATACTGTGGAAGTACTTTTATTCGTGGACATCAATTTTCGTGGTTTCCATAAATATCACTATTTCGTTGGTACTCAAATTTGTGGTTTAGAAATTCGATGCATTAAAATTCTAGGGAAAAATACAATTCGTTGGGATCTTAATTTCGTGGTTTTAGCCAACCACAAAATCAACGAAAATTGGATCCCCACGAACAATAGTACTTTCACAGTAATTCGATTTTGAATTTTCATTGATTCCGTCTGTACAGATTACCTCGTAAGTGCAACTCCTCCTAATTAGCCACATAAAGGATTTTAATGAAACTTTACACAAAGGAAGGACATTATGTGGAGATGTGCATGAAGGAATATAATTATTGTCTGAAACCAGGAAGGGGAGATAATTTGACTCTGAGTTTTCATTGATTCCATCTGCACAGATTACCTCGTAAGTGCAACTCCTCCTAATTAGCCAATTAAAGGATTTTAATGAAACTCTTCAGAAAGGAAGGACACTATATGGAGATGTGCATGATGGAATATAATTATTGTCTGAAATAAGGAAAGGGAGATAATTTGACTTAACATGATAATTCCATCTGCAATGATCTTTTGGACTTGGACAATTTTTCAAAGAAATAATTGAAAGGGTAGATTTAGTGAAATAAAGTTGTGGCAGAAAATACTTTTTCATTGAAATTGTCTTGAGAAACTATTCTCAAAGTGTTGTAAGGAAATTTTTTCGAACGCTTATGATCTTTGTGTAAAATGTCGAACAAAGGTGATTTTTTTGGGTCTTATTTGGACAGAATATTTTCATTGGAACCCTTGTGAAAAGTTTTATTTTGAGATAACTATATCATTATATCATGTCCATGTCCACATTGTACTGTGTCCACTCCTGTATTGTGTCCATACCCACCTAAATTTGCACTAACCATATTGATTCTGGTTCAATGAGCGGGGGGTATACAATGGTATATCTGGCTGCCATTCGGCGACAGCTCTTGTTTAATTAGAGAATGCATATAAGTAAATGTATGTACTTGGCAGTTAAATTAATTTTAAAGGGGTTAATTATCATTTGGACAAAGTATCATACCTGTCATCTTTTTTAAATCTTTATGGGGGTTTTATCACTCATCCTGAAATGTTAAATCCGAAAAAAGGGTTGTTAGGGGTTTGAGGGTATATTTGTTATCTGCTAATGCTCTAATGTGTTTTATAGTCACATTCAAGCTATTCATCATGTTCATTGCTTCTTAGTTTCATCATATTACCTTAAATTTGCAAATTTTACTTTACATTTTCAAAGCATCCATGGGGGTTTTCTCCCATAATGGGGGTTACATGACAGGTATGCAAAGTATGTCTCATCAGCAACACATTGTCTTTGAATACAGTATAACCAGGGACTACAGTACACACAGAGTGTTCCAGTTAAAAAACACCCTGGTCTGACAAGAGGGAAAACACCAAGAATTGCTGGTGAAATGCTGGTGTTTACGTACACTGACATTAATGACCACAGATATGTTTCTACATTGTAATAAACAACATGAAGTTTGCTGGTGCTTATAGTGTGAATATGTCAGACTTGAGTGTTTTGTAGCTGAAACACTATTTGAGTACTGTACATGTACTTGTTTCTGTGATATTTTTTTTTATGTTGTTTTCTATTGTTTTATATAAAAAGAATATGATGAACATGATGGAATGCAAGAAAAAGGGTATTGGTATTGCTTACAAATGCTTACAAATCCTCTTCTGGTAGAAGGCCATCATCTGCCTCTTGAACCAGCTCTAATTCTTCAATTTCTGAATCTACACTGTCCTGTCCGGTGGTGATTTCTGCACGATAATTGTAGAATTGGTCTTGATTTTCCCAATATCTGTCTGATCGTCTTTCAAATGTCATTAATGTTTTTGCTGATACTACAGTACATGGTCTGAAAGGCTGTTCCATGTTTTAACTACTCTATTACAAAATGAGTTCTTTCTTATATTTAGTCTACATCTCGGTTTATATAATTTGTACTTGTGACCTCTGGCGTTACTAATTACTTGTTCTTGATGTTGGAAGATGTTTGACACTTCTGGGTCATATTTACCACTCATGCTCTTGTACAACTCAATCATATCTCCTCTGGTTCTTCTGTATGATAACGTTGGTAGCTTCAGCTAACGGAATCGTTCCTCATATGAAAGATTTGACAGACCTGGTACAAGTTTTGTTGCCCTTCTTTGTACGTTTCATCCCCCCCCCCAAGGGAACCCCGGGGTATAGAAATAGGACCTAGTATCTCCGGCTTGCAGGGTATGACCCTTCCTAAACGGGGCTGACCCCGAGGGAACCCTGGGATATAGAAATAGGACCCATTCCGTGGTTGTGTGGGATGAATAAATACACAACCCATCTTTTAGATGGGATGTAAACTCAGGTCCACGTGTTGGAAGAAATGCCACGCTTCCTGCATGTTAAAGAACCCTGTAGCAAACTCTTATTTTGAGTGGTCCCTAGGTGATCGGCTACAAGGCTAAATTCTCCGCCCTTTTTCGATTTCACCCTACTTATCCAGTGGCAGTCAGAATTTCCCGTCTCATGACCCTTTCCATACCCAAAGGTGATTATTTATTAACAAACTTGTTCTTGTCTTGATATAGCTGAAATATTGCTCAGTAGACGTTAAACAATATTCAAATCAATCACTCAATCTGTACGATTTCGATTATGTCTATATGTTTTTTAAGAAATGGATTCCAAACTGGGTTGGCATATTCGAAATGAGGTCTTACTAAACTGATATACAGCAATCTAAATATTTTCAAATCTAAATATTCAAATGATCGTCTGATGAATCCTACTATAGAATTTGCTTTGTTAACCTTTTCTGTAATGTGTTTATTGAAGTTTAACTTATTGTCTATAATTACTCCAACATCTTTTTCTGTAATGTGTTTATCTAAGTTTAACTTATTGTCTATAATTACTCCAACATCTTTTTTCTGCTGATGATTTGTGATTGCTTTGTTTAAGAGATTTTGTCTCATTTACTATAACATTATATGGTGAAAAGAAATCACTTCAATGATTCTAAACAATCAGGTCTTTTTGAATCAATCTGTCAGTTTGAAGTGCTGACTGGATAATTAAAAAAGAAAACTATATTCTTTTATTATATATATTGATTTGCAATTTTTAATTAAAACATTTCTTTGTGTTAATTTATAAATTATGAAAGAAAATTTTTAAAAATTTGGTTAAGCACTAAAATTAGGCCTAAAAAAGAATTGTGAGTTTAGGGTAACCCGACCCTACCTAAAATTTTATGCCTACCCTAACTTTTTTTTGCCTATTTTACAACAAGCACCGTTAAAGTCAGAAATGTTCCTCCATTACTACAATGTACAAAAAAAAAAAAAAAAAAAATTCATACCTACCCTACCTAACTTTGAAAACCATGTTACCCCAAACACACAATTTATTTTTTTAGGCCTTAGGGAAATGATCTAAAATTTTGTTCATGGCTTATGTTCTTTAAGGCCATCCTAAATTAATTCTATGTTTAACGTCAGCCTCCAGAGACAAAACCTACGAGCATGACGAGGGAGGGAGGAAAATAAAAAACAAACAAAAACTGCATACAAGCTTTAACTCCTTAAGTGTGATGTTAATTTAATTAAACATTGTACTTGTGAAATTTTTAGTAGAAAGAAAGTCACAGAACATTCTCATTAGGGTACTACACATTGAATGGGATACAAAACAATTGTTTTGCCTGAACTTAAAGATGAAGTCAAATAGGTGTAACATCCGGATGTAAAACATTGAAATACAACTGCATTTGTTCGTTTTTTATTTTTTGAAATTTTCACAAATCTACGAGGAAGGTTGACGTTAAACCTTTTAATTAATTTTGGTAGGCCTAATGCTAATAGTTACTACTAAATATGATTACTTACTGAATATTTGTGGAATGTGCTAGTTAACGATATCAAGTCTCGAAAAATATTGCTCAATATATTTTGTTGTTTAATACGAATAGGCATTGATCAATTTTATTACATCTATAGATTACTGTGAAAGTACTGTTGTTCGTGGGGTTCCAATTTTTTTGGATTTCGTGGTTTGATAAAACCACGAAATTAAGTTCCGAACGAAAAGCATTTTCCCCTTAAGTTTTAATGTGTAGAAGAGGAAACCACTAATTTAAGTACCCACGAAAAAGTGATATTCATGAAAACCACAAAAATTGATGTCCACGAATAAAAGTACTTCCACAGTACTTTTATTGCTAAATTGGTTATGCAATAGGAACAAGTACAGACCGTTAAGGCCATAGACCCTGGACAATAAAATAGATCCAGGAAATGTTTGTCTAAAATTGATGGATGCCATTTATTATAAAAAAGATCAGATATAGTCTGTGTACATATAGTATAACTCACATATATATGAAAGCCATTTGCTTTTTTTGCTCACCCAGCTATGCCAGGGTGAGCTTTTGCCATCACTTGGCATCCATCATCCGTCAGTCATAAACTTTTCATTCAAAGATCTTTTCCTCTGAAACCACTAGGCCAATTGGAACCAGATTTGGTCCTTTGGTGGTCCCCTTTCAAGATTTTATCAGGCAGGTCCGTACCTTATCCGTTATGGCCGACAGTGGGGAGCTTAGTTTTAGCATTTGACTCTATGGGAAAACACATTCAAAGATCATCTTCTCAGAAACTACCAGTCCAATTATGACCAAACTTGGTCACAATGGTCCCTTCCAGTTCCAAAAAGGTATCCGGCAGGTCTGTACATCATCCAAGATGGCCGCAAGCAGGGAACATAGTTTAAGATTGGACTTATGGAAAAAGCATTCAAAGATCTTCTTCTCAGAAACTACATGTCCAATTAAGACCAAACTTATTCACAATGGTCCTTAGATGGTCCATTCCAAAAAAAGATATCCGACAGGTCTGTACCTCATCCAAGATGGTCGCCAGCAGGGAACATAGTTTTAACATTGAAACTCATGGGAAAACACATTCTGATATCTTCTTCTTAGAAACTACCAGTCAAATTATAAACAAACTTAGTCACAATGGTCCTTAAAAGGTCCCTCCCAAAAAATTTACATGGCAGGTCTGTACCTCATCCAAGATGGCTGCCAGTGGGGACATAGTTATTACATTGGACCCTATGGAAAAGACATACAAAATGCAAAGATCTCTTTCTCAGGAACTACTTGTCCAGTTAGAACCAAACTTCGTCACAATGGTCCTCAGAAGGTTCCTCACAAAAAATGGTATCCTCAGTACCTCATTTAAGATGGCCATCAGCAGGAATATTTTTTGGCCCGCAATGAAAAGTCTGAACTTAGAGATAGTGTTTCCAGCAGCGGCGATGGTGTCAACAATTGGAAACTTTTGAGAATTAACAAGCTTATGGTAGTTTTAGGTCCATAGTATTTGACTTACAGTAACATTAGTATGGGTTCAACTCAAATCTCTACTTAGTTTATGGCCCCAACCCCTGAGTCATGAATAAATTATCACGTTAAAATTTTTAGCAAGCAGTACCAGTAGTCCTAGTCACTTGATATTTGACATGCAGTTGCATCTTGAGCAGTGCATATCGATTCCCAGATGGTGGCCCTGGCCCTGAGTCATGCATGAATGATCATGTTAAATTTTAAGCAAGCAGTTTGTACAGCCAGTAACAGTAGTCCTAGCTACATGTACTTGATATTTGACATGCAGTTACATAGATCTTGAGAAGTACATGCTGATTATATGCCCAGGTGGTGGCCCAGGCCCCTTAGTTATGCATGAATGATCACGTTTAAATTTTTAGCAATCAGTTAGTACAGTCTGTATCAGTAGTATTAGCTACTTATATAATATTTGTCATGCAATTCGTCATACCAATTTCCACACCCAGATGGTGGCTGTGGCCCCTTTAGTCATGCATGAATGATCACGTTAAGTTTTTAGCAAGCAGTTAGTATAGCCTGTATTATTAGTCCTAGCCACTTGATATTTGACAGTCAGTTGCATTTTGAGGAGTACATACGGATTCCATGCCCAAATAGTAGCTCTGGCCCCTTAGTCATGAAGTTGTTAACACAGTTAAAGACTCAGATCATATTATAATGGTTGCTGCCCTTAATCAATGTGCAAATTCAAGCAATGCATGGAGCAGGCAAGACATATCCTGTGTCCACAGTTTTTATTGAATTCCATTTAAAGAATTGAGTCTCTGAAACCACTAATCCAATTGGAACCAAACTTGATCACAAAAGTCCTTGGGTGGCCCTCTTCAAAGTTTGTATCTGGCATGTCTTCATCCAATTCAATCTAAGGTGGCCTAAGCAGGGAACATAGTTTAAACTCTGAACCCTGTTGGAAATGTCATTCATCTCTCTATGTCAGCCATGATCCAGGTGAACAATACATGCTCTTGAGAGCCTCTTGTTAAATTAACAATATGATTTTATTTATGTTAGTCAGGTCATATTGAACATATCAGAACAGAGGATGGAAAAGAGATTGAGATGAAAACATTAACTCTCAAGCCTTTAATCTTAGGTATGTCATGTATGTTCATAACTAAAAGTTTAGGGGGTGGCAGGCTTTTGGGAAATGAGAAAAATGGGTAAAAAAATAAAAGAAAATGGGAAAAAAGGTGAAAAAAAATTAGGGAAATGGGAAAAAACAACAAGTACATGTAGGAACAGCAAAAAAGAAAGTTTGGGATTTGGGAAACAAAGCCCCAATAATGTGGGAAATGGGAACAAATGTCCAAAAAAATTGGGAAATTGGACAACAGACACCCCTGTCACCTCCCTCAAAGGTGATTTAATTAAGATTAAGGTTTCAATTATTTACATGACTTTCATATAGCATCCATGTATTTTATACTTTTTACCACCATGCTAAGTTGTAAAGAACAATGTTTATCCTCTGTGGCCATTCTAGACTTGATTGTTTCAGTAGTTTTGAATGTCCAAGTGATACATTGCTGTATTAGCTTTGAAAAGTGTTATTCATGGAAACAGATATATGTTTGACTTAGAAGGTCCTCAAAACCGAAAAGTTAAGGTCATCATTTATAGAGATCACATGCATTTACATGAAATACATAAAACATTTACAGTTAATATATAGGACTATAAAGGTATGATGGGTGTCTGAAACTGCACTAGCTCTTTTTTTCATTGCATATTTTCAGATACCACCAGTATTTGGTTTTCTATTATTTGTTTTTTTAGATAAAATAGTCAAAGGTCAAGTTTAGCAAGTCTGCACACTCATACAATAGATAAATGCAATGCAGACTTTAGTATACAATGAAAGGATATGGAGTAAGTACTGTTGAGATGAAGTCAGTCTACAAATACATGGTGGAACCAAGCAATGGACCAATGCTTTTATTGTTGTTCTTTATCTTGAAGTCCTTCAACATGAGGCCTTCAACAATGAGCAAAGCTCATACCTCACAATGTGTTAAAGATGACTGCTAGCACCAGTTTGATCAGAATTCATTGCTAAATTGTCAAGAAATACTACATCCATGTTCCTTTTTCTCATGGATGCTAAATCCTCAACAAATATAAATTAAACTGGCAAAGTGCTCTTATAATCACTGTCATCTGTTTCCAGACAAAAGTACCAGTGTCTCAATCCAAACACAGGGAACTCATCAAGTCCATTGTAAGAAAACTTGGCAACATGAAATAGTGAAATATGGGCACTATAAACATGATAAACAGGAGACAGAATAAAAAAAATTATGAAATGCCAAAATTTAAAAGTATGATAGTTTAACAATATGAGAAATTTTTTCAGGAACAAGCATACAACTTTTTAAGATCCTTTTTGTTATGTTAAGATGATTGCGAATGTTTGCTGTTTAAGTTATACATCATAATGCCTAAGACTAGAGATCTGACAGGCCAATTATTGTCAGCAAGAGTTTCAGTACGAGTGTGTTGTCTCATGAGTGTTTACACTAAATATATTAGTTTAACATTGGATTCTATGGGAAAATCATATTTTCATCTTCTCCTCTGAAACCACTGAAGCAAATTCAACCAAACTTTACAGAAATGATGTACTAAAGGTCCTTTACAAAGATATTTATCACAAGTATTTATATTAAACAAGTGTGGATCCTTATAGATGTCTTCTCATCCCTCCTTGGTTGCTTAAACTGATGAGAAAAATCAAACTGGCCTAATCAGAAAAACAAAACATGCTCACTATAGACCATGAAATTGAGGTAATAGACATGAACCATATGATCAACTGTCATGTACTACCAAAGACAAACCCACATAACAAATATCATCGACCTATAATTTACAGATACTAAGAATCTTAAGAACTTCACTAGACCATGAAATATAGGTCACAGAAAAAAACTAGCAGAGTGTCATGTACTACACGATACCAACCCACATACCAAATATCAATGACCTAACTTGAATAGTTACAAAGAAACTTACCTAATCTGAAAAAATAACATGCTCACCAGGCCAAATTGAGGTCAAAATTCATATGGTACTACTTAGGAGCAACCTACATACCACATATAATTATGATTATTACCCTAACACCTACAGTTATTTAGAATTAGATCTAACAGGAAAATATTTGCCATGAAATTGAGGTCAATGTCAAAAGCCATATGGTAGACTGTCATGTACTAACCAAGATTAAGCTATATACCAAATATCGGTGCCCTACCAAATACAGTTATTGAGAAACTGGTATAATTATAAAAACAAAACCATGTTCACTAGACCATGAAATTGATGTAAAGGTCAAAAGCCACATGGCAGATTGACATGTACTAACCAAGACCAAGCTATATACCAAATATCACTGACTTTTCACTTTTAAATATTGAAAAACAGACTTAAGCAAAATAAAAAATATAACCATGAAATTGAGGTCAAGGTGATCAAAATGTACTAACCAAGACCAAGCTATATACCGAATATCATTGTCATATTGACTTATCACTTGTAGTTATTTAGAAAAATACTGAAGCAAAAAAACTTAAGCTGAGCACTGGATCGTGTTACTGAGGTCAAGGCCAAAAGCTAATGACAGATAGACATGTACTAAGCAAGGCCAAGGCATATACTCAATATCATTGACTTATCACTTGTAGTTATTGAGAAAAAGATCTAAGCAAAAAAACTTAAGTGAGCACTGGACCGTGAAATATAGGTCAAGGTCACATTTTGTGTCTGCCAGATAGGATTCGATGTGAGCTTCTCATGGACAAAATATTGATGTGTTCCTACATCAAAGGGTTCTTGAGTTTACGCTGTCACCGTTGCCCTTGCCCATTACCGCTGTCATACTTTGCACATCTATATATATGTCTCGCTTTCTGCCTCTTTTGTTACAGGCGAGACAAAAATCTTGATATTTTTAAGTTATGTTTAAAGTTTTAATGTTTCAACTGTTATCAAAATAATATTACAGAAATTCCAGAATTCTTAACCAAAGAAGAATCCAAGCATCTCACAGACCTTGCAGTCGAAGAAGGTTTAATGTCAAGTGAAACATTAAACTGGGGTGACAAAAACAGATTTGTGTTACATGATAAAGATAATGACAAAAGACTCAGTATAGAAGAGGTTTGTTAAATTTGTAATTTTATTTATGGAGATCTTTATTAAATACCATAATGACAACAACACTTTAGTAAACTGCAAACACTTAATTCTTCGACATGTTTCGCCCAAAACAGGCGTCATCAGGACAAGGTACAATGTGAAAATGCTTGCCTGAAGTACAGCTTGGTGGTATCTAATTAAAACGTCATAATAAAGAAAATATTATTCTGTTGCCAGATTGAGTGTACAAAAATAGTGTTTCATCTAACGTCACAGTGCAAAGATGGCAACATTCTTTTTATAGAAATTACCTGTGATAAAAATACATTTAACTAGGTGTAAATACGCTTAGGAGACAGTGAATACGATTACAAAAATTACAAAAATTGTTAAGCAGTACTTTAAATTTGTAGTTTTTTATTAAGTCTTACCAAAATGGACATCTTACCTCGAATTCCTAACACTCCAGTTGGCTTCCCCCTACTGGAGACAGGCAGCAGGGTTACTGCCCCCAACTGGAGATAAATATGTAAAAAGTGTCATTTAGAACTTGTTAAAATAAACAGCTCACTGGATTTTGATGAAATTTTACACAATTGTAATATGTTATCTGAAGATGTGCATTAAGGAATATGGTCCAGGTTGAAATTTGGAAGGGGAGATAATTCAACTTGTACTATATACTTTCAAAAAAGAAAGTGGAAGGTAAATAGTTAGGGCATGTTTGCCTAAATGGCTTGCTGGATTTTGGTGAAAGGATATGCAATGGTATACTAGTATTACTACCTAAATGTGCATGAAGGAGCATAGTTGCTTTTCAGATTTGGAAGGGAAAATATTTCTGCAACATATATTTTTTAATGAAAAAAAGGAAGTACCATGTAAGGGCATGTCCCCCAAAATGGCTCATTATTATACCCCACGCAACAAAGTTGCGGAGGGTATATAGTTTTTGACTGGTCCATCAGTCCGTCCGTCCGTCCGTCAGTCCGTCCGTCCGTCTGTCATCAAGTGGGTACACTATTTGTCCGGATAACTCCTCTTACAGTGTTTAAGCTAGGAAGTTTTTATTTTGCAGGTTGATTGTGCACATATCAAAGATGTGCATACTACTTGGATTTTGATTTTTGATAATTTTTCAGCAAACTACACATTGTTGAACTTTGTCATTTTTATGCATTATATTGCATATAGGGTACACCATTTGTCCGGATAAATCCTCCAACAATTTTTAAGTTAGGAAGTTTTTATTTTGCAGGTTGATTGTGAACATATCAAAGATGTGCATACTACTTTGATTTTGATTTTTGATAATTTTTCAGCGAACTACACATTGTTTAACTTTGTCATTTTTAAGCATTGTATTGCATATAGGGTACATTATTTGTCCGGATAACTCCTCCTACAGTTTAAAAGATAGGAAGTTTACAGGGTACTCAATTTGCCCGGATAAATCCTGCTACAGGTTTTAAGATATTTTACAGGATGATTGTTTATCTGTAAGAGATGTGCAAACTACTTGGATTTCAAATTTTTGATAATTTTGAGTTAATGCAGGATTATCCTAAATGTGGGGTGTGGGGTATGTGAGCTTGCTCACTAAGGTTCTTTAATTTTTTAATGAAATGGTAAACAGTTTACCACCTGATGATGTGCATGAAGGAATATGGTTGCAGTTCAAAATATGGAAAGCCAGGGGAGATAATTGTTCAACTTATATATTCAGTAATGAAAAAACTTGGCAGTACCGTGTCCTAAACATCTCATTGAATTTGAATGAAATGTTACATAGTTGTAGTATACCGTCTGACAATGTATTTGAAGCAAAAGGGTTGCTTTTCAATATTGGAATCAGAGATAATTCTGCACCTTATATAATTTTCTGAAAGCAGCTATTGAATGATTATAGTTGACACATTAAAGGCGCTAATTTGATAGTTCAAGACTTTGTTATAGACCTTGGATGTATGGGGGTGTTGGGGTATCCCTTTGTGGCTTTGCCAGTCATATCTTGTAAAAATTTGTGACTTAGTTCAATATCATGAGTTACATATGAAGTTGAGTTTTATTGCCTTCTAAAGTTCTTGTTAATAGTGGGATATTATAATATACAATATGATGTACACATATTTTGGTGAAAGGCTAAAAATCATGGCATCTAGCACAGAATATAGTCTAGCAGTGAATAATTCAATATTATTGTGTCATAAATTGACTGAAGGCAGTGATTGTACAGTTGCATTCTTAAATAAGTAAAGGTTTAGTATGTTTATAATGTCTGAAATCTATACATAACAGTGTTCATGTAACTATAATTAATCTTCTAGTATGTATTTTAACAGATGAAGGTAACATTAATGAATGGCTTTGATGTACATTTGGACAAGGAAGATATTTTGCAAATGTAAGTAGAATGAGGGGAGCAGAGGGGGTCTCATCCCGGAATCCCGACTTTATTTTTTCTGAATCCTGAACTACAAATAAACTAAAAGATCAATGAAATCCTGTTTCCCTGTGAATTTATTTCCCGAAATCCTGGGCTTAAATCATAGAAATCCAGAGCTTAAAAACATCTAATCCTGACATCCCGAAAAAGGCCCAGCCCTCTAGAATTAGAAGTTCAGACAGGTTATTTGTAATACAACAAAATATATTACAGATGTAATTATGTGACCTAAATTTTAGGTAGACTAGCTGTTTATGTCTGGCCTCTTCTGGTTTTCCTGTGGACCAAATTAAGATTTTTAATGAATCATTTTCCATCTCTGTTCTCAATAATGAATCATACTTTATCTATCTAGTTGTCCTACCAATTTTAAATGTCCAAAATGATGGGCATCATTATCATGAAATTTTCAATTTATGATAAAAAATGTCAAGCGCCTGTAACTTTTTGGTAACTTTGAGTTATTAAATCTATTACACATTGAAAAAAAGTTACTTTTTTCACAAACCAAAAAGAGTGACTCTGAATTTTACAAAAATGCAAGCTTTTATTGGAATATTAACCCTTAGCGTGCTATTTTGTTTCATGGAAAATCAGCGGTTTTCACTTATTTGCAAATTTATGCAAATTATATGCAAATGTAGCAACTGATTCTGAAGATGTTTATTGTTTACTATAGAGCTAGTATAGGTTGGGTGGATGGGGTGAGGAGGTAGGGGTAGGTGGGCGGGGTAAAGTCCAAAGTATTGGTAGCCATAAAAAAAAGTGCCATTTTTGGCCATATTGGCCACTTTTTTGGGCTGCAAAATGACCAACGATGACGTATCATAAATTTAAAGTATTTTCTGAAGATTTGGCACCTCATGGGTCATTCCTACTTACATTTGATGAATAGTTGGATAGAAGCAGGGTCTGTGTGTAGGTTTATATTATTCTTGGGCCTCAAAATAGACATTTTTTCATGATTTTGCACTTTTAATTCGGAAGTGGTGATGACACATGCACCCGAGGGACTGACACTTTTATCTTGTGATAGATATGACATCGTAGTTTCATTATACTGGTAAACCAATTGGAAGTATTAGGGATTAAGTGTTGCATTCTGGTGGCCTAAAAATGGAGAGCAACCCATCCAAAATGTGCGAATATTTTTATACGACCGCAAAAATTTTTGTAGTAGGTCGTTGTCGTTGTCTTCTGTAGACACTTTTGTTTTTGGTCAATAACTTTAGTTTGAGTTGACCAATCCGTATGAAATTTTAACACAGGGTTTCTTGGCACAAAAGGAAGGCTTGGCTAAGTTTTGGTCATTGTGGACCCATCCATTTTTAAAAAAGGGGCCAAAAAGGGTTAAATTTGATGTTTTCGCATATTTGACTGTAGAATCTTTATCATTTATCGGATTTTGATGGGGTTTCTTTCAGTGTCCTCCTGTTTAAATTTCCAGTCAGATGAATGCCTAGGATTTCACGTAGCATGTACCATTCACGAGATAAATGGGGCCCAAAAGGGGCGAATTTCAAAAATTTTAATTTTTTTATTTTTAGTCCGATTTTGATGCAGTTTTTTTGCAGTGATTTCCTTATGAAAAATCAACATAGCACTGCACCATTAGATTTTTGATAACTTGTTTCTTTTCCAAGCTATGAGGGGCCCAACGGGGCAAAAATTGCAAACGTGCAGATTACCTAAAATTTTTATTTTTCATCCGATTTCAATGGAATTTTTTTCTTTAGATTCCTCACATTGTAGGCTTTCAGTAGTATGTCAACAGATTTGGTGTAGCTCTTACTGTTTCTGAGCTATAAGGGATCAAAGGGGTCAAAATTGCAATTATTAGAAATATGTGAAGTCTTTATTTTTCATTAGATTTTGATGGGATTTTTATCTTTAGATTGTTCTCATTGTAATCTTTCAGTGATATGGCAGTATATTTTGCGTTGCTCTTTGGTTTCCAAGCTGTAATGGGTCAAAGAGGCCAAATTGCAATATTTCAAAATATGTGTCATTGGATTTCAACTTGAGTTTTTTCTTTGGATTTCTCTTGATGGTAGTCAACAGAATTTTTAAGCTCTTACAATATCCTAGTAATAAGGGATTAAAAGGGCTAATTTTTATTTTCACTAGTTTGTGTCCAGTTAATTAATGTGTCAAGGTCCTTATTGTGTCCAGCAAATTACTGTGTCCACATTCATTTTAGTTTACACTTGTTCAAATTTCAGTGGCCGACATGCTGCCTTCGTATCATGCTGCGCTCAGCATAGCCCTTTATTCACTTTTAAATTTACAGCCTATGTTTCATGCATAAGGTACCTAGGAGTGGCAAATTGTTCTTTCTTGATATGTGATATTGTGGGAAATAGCTATTTCGTATGGAGTATATATTTCTCAATTAATCTGTTACACTAGAGCATGTAGTCACTATCAAGATTTTTTGAATCGACACAGATGTTTAATTCGTAAACTTTTAAATCAGGGCTTCGAGAAATGCAGATTAATAGTTTTTCTGAAGAAATTTATTGGACGATATCCAGATTTGATTGATAAATATTCAATTCCTATTTCCAATTTTATTGAAGACGGTTTTGTTTAAGTTTTGGCTTCTTCCTTGATGCTTCTCTCTTTTTGCAACTGTAGTGTGATCTGTGCACCGAGCGACAAAAATATTTTACCTGTATGAGACTAGGCTTGTACATCGAACGACAAAAACATTTATCTATTAGAGAAAAATNCTGGGGCGACATAATAATAATAATAGAGAAACAGACAAAGAACAATATGTCGTCCCGACTAGGCCTGGGGCGACATAATAATAATAATAGAGAAACAGACAAAGAACAATATGTCGTCCCGACTACGTCTGGGGCGACATAATAAGCCGTTGTGGTCGTCTTTGAAAGTTTAAGAAACAATTCTGAGCTGTGCCTAATTTATCTTATATTTGATAATACAACGTAAAACATACGACATATCAAATGAGAACAATAAGATGTCTTTTCAATTCATAAATAATATCGAGAATGAGCAGTTTTCCGACACAAAAACCTGAGGAACTTACTTTTATTCTTTGTAACTACATTTTTAAATTTCAAAACCGTCTAAAAAGTCTTATTCCACCATATTTCGAAGCTACCTATGATATTGCAAATATACGAATTATTGCAACGTTGAAAACGTCATTATATGTATGTAGTCATCACTATAAACAATACACTAATTTCAGACGTGATGAGTCCAATTTGCACACTCAGTAATAAAAATTCAATATAGGAAAATTTCGAAGGTCTCAAGAAGATTTCTAATCAGTAGTGATCATGGTTGCCACCTATCCTGGAAAACTAGAAACCCCTTGATTTTTACTTTGAGCTTCAAATGCTTGGAAAAGACCTGGAATTTTAAAATATTTGGAAATATCCTTAAAATGTCCTAGAATTTGAGAAATTTGATATCGATAGCTCGTATGTAAACGAATTATTGAAAATAATTTTCTCAACTTTGACATTTGTCTTTGAAAATGACTATAAATATCCTTGAAAAGTCCTGGAAAAATTGTCAATTTGGGAACATAAAAAAGTGGCAATCCTGAGTGATGGAAAACATGTACAACTTGCATACCTGTGACTGAAGAGGTATTCCGTGCCTTAACACAGGGTGGGTACTGTGTGATTATGTTATACTGTACAGGTGATTTAGTCAACTTTGACGATAGATTCTGTTCAGCTTGACTGTTCTTTGAGCAACTGTTTGCGGTCAATATATACCACTGTAATTTCTTAGTCACATTACCGTCTGGATGACAATCCCATGGAGTATAGTAATATTGTTTATAATTACTAGTCACTTTGTGAAGACAGCCTGGTATGTTTTCACCTATACAATAGTAGAATTCGTACAACTCTCTGAAATAGCATACATTCCCTTATTGCAATTGAAAATAATAACAAGAAACGATAGTAAATCGCTGCTTGAATAAGGGCTTTAGTCTTATGTACATTTTCTCCATATCTTTCCATTTTTGCATGTTCGTTTCGTGGCAGTTCTGCATATTTACAATGTCAGAAATTTTAATATTTTCGTGTATGTATCTGTGTTTCGTTTTATATATATATATATATATATATATATATATATATATATAAACGACGGAAAAATCAGCTTTGATCTGCACACAAAACCGACCGCATATCTGCTACCAAGCAGTTGTCATCCAAGACACTGTATCGACGCAATTCCATATAGTCTCTCCACCAGACTACGTCGGATATGCTCAGATGAGCAAACTTCTAACAATAGGAGCAGAGAACTTAAAGATCATTTAGTCAAAAGGGGTTACAAAGCACACAAAGCGCAAAAAACTATTGAAAAGGTTTCAACTTTAGAACGAAAACAGTTGTTACAATACCGAAATAAAAAGAAAAGGAACTCTCGAATCTCATTTGTTACGACTTTCCATCCACAACTTCCAAATTTGACAGATATTACACGTGAATGCATGCCAGCCTTGCATGCGTCACCTAAAATGAAAGCCCTTTTCCCAGAACCACCACTTATATCTTTTCGCAGGCCCAAGAACTTGAAGGACATGCTCGTTAAGGCTAAACTAAAATCACCTGTAATAGGACAATTTAAGACCTGTCAAGACAGACGGTGTCTTTTGTGCAAATACAGTCTTACAACATCGACATTTAAGAGCACAGCAACTGGCGAGAAATTCAAAATTTTCGGCAATTTGTCCTGTAAATCCGAAAATGTGATATATATGATTACGTGTGCGGTATGTCAACAGCAATATATTGGTGAAACAAAAAATTCACTAAATCTCCGTATTATTTTACATCGTAATCACATAAAGAAAAAGGAATTAACACAGGCAACGGCTGTCCATTTCAACAGCATAGGACATAGCTGGACAGACATGCAAGTTGTCGCCATTGACCAAAATAAATCTTGGAATGAGACAAAGCGACAAGCAAAAGAACGGTTCTGGATGCAAAAAAATTAAATCCAGCTTGAATAATATTTCGGCAGCGGTTTTCAAATTTTTAGATCCGAGTTGCACTGACGAGATGTAAATTCATCGAAATGGGGCCTTATATGCAACAGTGAAATTCAAATGAAGTGTTGCGTGTCACTCAAATTGTAGTGGTCAATTTCCTATTTGGAAAGATGTTCTCGATAATATCACATCCTAAGACTTTAACTCAGTTGGACTTTGACTTCAGACGCATATAATTTATTTTTCAAGTCCTGTATAAGCATATTTACATGCTTATCCCGAGGATTAGATAAGATTTCCAAGTTTGTCGCTGTTTCTAGACGTTATATATATATATATATATATATATAATCAAACAAAAGACAAAAGTGAGCAGTACACAAATAATACAGTTAATATTTCAGCCCCTATCCGGGCCTTTTTCAAAAA